>QANU01006828.1:1450950-1557636 GCA_003254905.1 Nissolia schottii
GTTCATCACCTGATTTGTACTTAATTAATGTTAAATGATTACATTTGTGATATTTTATTATATAATTAAATTAATTTATGTGTGAATTAAATTTTATAATATTTTAACAAATATTTAAAAAAAAGACAAAATAAATATTCATAATCAAACAAGTGTCAATTATAATATTTAAAACTCACAAATAAAATCAAAACAAATAGCATTAATATTAATAAGATGAAAAGTGGGGTCGAGGTGAGATAAAAAGAGCGCACTCCACCCCTTTGGCATCCCTACTCACATAGTAATGCTCATGTATAAAAAAAAATATATAAAATAATGATTTATACAGTGCGGCCTCTGATAAACGAAGCAATAAAATGAATTGTGGCGTTAGATGGTGTAATTATTTAAGGGTTTTCGTCTCACTTCAAAATCACCTCAGACTTGATTTCTATCTAATCCATTACTTGACTATCATGTCACCGGTCATTTTTACCCCTCACTACACCGTTCTTATCGTCTCTACTTACCCACCGTCCCCCTTTTTTTCTTCCTTTCTCTATTCTGATTTTTCAGACAAAGACAACACCACATCAATTTTCAATTACAAATGTTTTTTTTCCTCTCTTTTCCTTGTACTAAGTTACGGGCTAATTCTGGTAAAGACAAAGAATATAAACACAACATACACGGTAAGATGATGTAGTCAAGACTTTTAATTAGATTGTATTTTTTCTCAATTTAATTAATGGCTTATAAATGTTATGAGTATTACAAAACTCAATATAAGTTCTCATAAAATTTATGAGCGTTATGAAACTAACATAAATTCTCATAAAACTTATGAATATTGCAAAATTGTAAGAGTCTAAACTTAGGCTATAAAATAGTGACTTTTGTTACACTATTGACTTGGGCGCGTCATCAGAGTGATTTTTGCATGTATTATCCCCTGTCATAGCATTGATTGGACTGTCATGTGACACCGTCTCGAGAGTTCTTGTGCCTTACATAATGTAAGAGCTACGAACTATCTTAGTTCGTCCGAATTACCCGTAACATACTAATATTTGGATTTCACTATTAACAAAATCGACTAATCTATCACTTGAGATTTGACTGTTGGTCCGCCGTTATAACGTTTCATGCTCTGATCATGTGTTATGTCAAGACAATTATGCTACGGGTGATTATGATGGACATTTATTGCATGATAACTTGTCAAGTATCAATTATAGCATTACCAGTAAACCAAGATACGCGTTCTATCCTTGGACTGATGCCCATGGTATTAAATCTCTAGATTGGGCCCGGATTGGATCAACAATTTAGAATTGGGGTTTCACATTTAGCCTATAGCAGTATCAAAACAATTATGATCAAAAGTTCAAAAGTTTGATCATTATAAACTTTATTTTAAACAAAATTATTAACACTATAAGTCAAAAGAGTTATTGCATGAAATGACGTAACATATAAAATCATTAGTTACCTTTACCTATTAAGTTAAGGTTTTTTTTTTTTTTCTTTTTGGAGATTATTGACAATCGGATCATTTAAAAGTATAATCAAACTTAATATAGTTCTACTCTTTAATTAAAAATTACCTTATTATTTCTTAATTTTGAATTGTACTTTTCTACCACAAATATCATTGGAGAACACTTTTCCATTTCATCCGCTCATGAACATGGTTAACTCATATATTACATATTGTTGTTTTATATAAGAAAATATTTTAATTTCTTATCAAGTAAGCTATATGAATTATCTATATATATTTTTTATTTTTATTTTTATTTTTTTCAATTTCTTCACCTTATACCGACAACATTTTACTTTAGTGTATTTTAAAATTTCTAGTTAAAAAATAAAACTCAAAGAAATTAGTATAGAATTATTATTTACCCTCGTTGTATGTGTCATGTAGTGTTAAGTCACACGTCTTCACTGTTCAATAACAGAACTTACATCTTAAAAAAATCTCATCTAATAACATATTTTATTATTATACTTTCAACATCTTTCACTCTCAAACATTAGATTATTATTTTTTTTCCCCCAAAGGGCAAAGGAATGTATAGTTATGTAACAGGTCAAAATGGATCCGGGACACAGAGAAAAAACAAAAACAACAGGCTAACCAATATTTGAGAAGCACTAACTTAACAACACCAAACAATAATTAGTGGTCAAGTGCTAATCTCAATCAATCAAAGCCCTTAAGCTTCACGTACGAAACACCTATTTCAATTAACGTCGATATATATTGTATTAACCATGATCGATAATATGATTTTACCCCGAAACCAAAAATTGTTCATCACAGTTTCCTTATACAGTGCTACGGTTGACATTAGTTACATACTTTCCTCCCACAGGAAGCCACGGATGATGATCGGTTTGACGAGGCTGCTTATTTGGATTTTAGATTTAATCAATTTGCAATTGGAACATAATTAGCTTATAATGAGAGAAATGTGTTTATTTAAATATCCCATATAAATGTTTTTATCGATTCGAATAAATCAATATTTAGTGTACAAGTTAATTTTCTATGCTCATTAAAGAACGTCAATTAGGTAGTAAAGAGGTTTACTTTAATTTTGAGATTTTGTTATCCTGATTACGATCAAATTTTCTTAAACCTAATGGAGGATTAGTCCAAAAGAGTGTATGCAGTTCATATCGACCAGCCTAAGAGAACCCGTATGGTTTGGATACATCATACATAGATGCAAATTAATTAAACTAGGCTTGGAAGCATGATTTCCATTCTCATTCGAAATATATTCGAACTAATTAGTTACTTGAGCCACTGGGGATTGGCAGGGCCGGCCTTTAACGTGGCAACGTGCCATGCACCTTAGTCAATTCACCATACCTAACATGATTGATGCTACTATTGACGGTTAGACGAGAAAGACTAGTGACTTGCAAATTTAATATGTCATTCTTAAATACATTGTAAGCATGTCATAACATACGTATAATTTTTGATAATGAATTCGTTAACTTATCTTAATATCTATTTTTAATTTTTTTCTTTATTTTATATATATATATATATATATATATATATATATATTTAATTTTAAACAAAATATTGTGACTTAATTTTTGAAGACTAATCAACTGCTTAAAAGTACTAACACTTCTTAAAAAAAAAAAAGACGACCAAATTAAAGGTGTAAAATACATCTCATATGCATATGATTTTGTTAATAATTTTATGCTAATAAATTTATAAAATAATATGATGATGCATGGATAAGTATAGTTTTCCTTTTTTTTACACGAATAATATGTATTAAAGTAAATTTAGTTATTAATTATTACTAGTTTAGTTTAGATTTATTGATTTTATATAAATTATTTAGCTTTAATTTAATAATTTTAAATATTAAAAGTGAAAGAATGTTAATTTTAAATTTTAAAAAATTAACTAAGGTCAAATAAAAAAAATTAGTAAAATCTAAAATTTTAATTAAAAAAATTGGTAAAATTTAGTAAAAATAATTTAGACAAAATAATTTCTTTTAAAATCACAATTAAAAAAAATCTAAACATTTAATTAATATAAATAACATAAATATTTTTTCATCTTATTTACATGATCAATACAATTGTGCGACGACTTTATAATTTTATATTTACCCAGTGATGTTGATTTTATACGAGTGTTGGGACAAAACTTTATTATTTTATTCCAGGATAGCATCATTGGACCACATTTCTTATCTTCCTATGGATTGTGTAAGATGTCATACTCACAAGCCACTTGACTATCAAATAAATCCAACCATTTTTGTAGAGTATCCAAATGCCATGATAGTGATATATTTTTGCGGATATATCATAATCGTTGAAATACAAAATGATATTAGTTAATTTGTTTTCCTTAATAATTGACCTTAAGGTATTTGTTAATTTTTATCGCGAGCGCGTGTGTATATATATATAAACCACAGGAACGTGAGTATCTTTCAGAAACTGCTAGTACTGCATATTGTTTCGAACGCATAAATTCTTATTTACTATCATCTTTTGGGGTAGGTGATTTCAATTTAGCAAGCACACGGAAAGTCGCTTAAAAGGAAAAAAATTCTACAATTGTAGAAACTGGCTTTGCATCCACATCAGGAATCCTATTCCATAAAAATGAAAAACATAAGATTGTCATAATCCAATTCCACTCTTGCTCGTGAAGCACAATATAGCTGTTACTATTTGATCACAAAGAAAGTCACAGATTCTGAGAATTACCTTTCTAATAATTGTCCATGCAAATTTTTTTGCTTTACTTTGTTTACATGATCAAATTACAATTAATTAATTGCGGGAATACTTTATAGTTTATAGTGACGCAGTGATGTTGATTTCACACAAATGTTGGGACAAAACTTTATAATTAACTTACTATAGCTAGTCATAGTTTCACAGCTAGTCATGCATGTCTTAGAGTTTCTTGAGAATAAATTAAAGTTCATGCATGTACCCAAAATCATGCAACATATCAATATCATACATAATTTCCTTTTTCTCAATAATTGAGTTATGAAATACGATAACTGTTCGGGTCCTTTGGGAACCTGGATGATATATCTCAACACTAAACAAACTTATTTGCCCATTATAACTGAATAATGAGTACCGATCGAGTAGCCATATATACTAATCTATTCTGAATTTTATGTGATGTTAATATTCATCTATTATATAATCCTAGCCTTGATCCTAATTTATAAAAGCTTATTTAATTCAGGCTCAATTAGGTCTAACATTGTACAGAGAAATACATTGATAAATTAATTAATTAATTAATTAATATAAAAAGGAAATTACGTAGTTTTTTTAATAAAATGCTACATGTACACTCAATTTTATACACGCATACATATACTATTAATAATGCACAACTGTATTCTCATGAGTGTACAAACATTACAAATTTATAGATGATATTATCAATTATACTTAATTAAGTGCATAAATATTATAGATATTAAAACACAAATTTTATGTATATAAATATAAAGTGTATATATAATATATATTTTTTTGTGTACATATATAACACCAGGACTCTTTTTTTAATTTCCTTATCCTTTTGTACTTTGCTTAATTCCATACATATACTGTGTGTAATGCATGTGCCTTTATTCCTGTGTTACACACTCCTTTTCGGTTGAATTGGTCATTGCTGTCGGACCCAAGAGAAGCAGGATGGGATATTTTAGGTGCAAACGTGGAGGATAAACCCATAATAAAAACCTTGAGAGAATTTTAAAGGAGCTAGAGTAGAGTGTGGGAGAATCAAATCATTAATCAATATACCTGATTGATTCATGTTCAACGGTTTGTGGCCTTGGCCATGTGCAAAAGGAGCCAAGAAGGAGGAGAAAGAGGGGTGATGTGTAGTGAGAGAGAGTAGGGTAAGGCTAATAAGAATCAAAATTAAGGGAGGGTGTGCCACACACTTTAAGGAGCAAGCACAATCCACGGGTGGTACACTAGTACTATTATTAGTAGTGGTTTGTTGGTGCCCTTCAGTACTCTCTGACACTCTGTTTGCCCACGATACACTTGGCCATTGATCCTTCCCTTCCTTTATTAGCCCCTCTGTGATTATGCCACATTTGTTTCCCTTCTTTTTGTCCTTTCAATTCCGTTCGTGTACTAGACTCCGTCCGCCTTTCACCCAATTCTAGAGATATCTTTTTGGATTATATAAATTTCTAATTTTTATAATATTAAAAAATTTGTGTTTGATCATTCTAAAAATTTTTATTTAGATTAAATTCTTGTAAAAAAACTTTATTTGTTTTTAATCTCTGTCGTCAGTTTGAAATGGACAGTGCTGACGTAGCCATTAATTTTTCCACATGGTATAACCCAAATTTTCTAATTAACACATTAATCCACCTGAAACCCAAGCCCAAACCCGTTTTTAAAAAAAAAAACCATCTTCCCCACCCACCCATTCCCTTTCTTCCCTGAAGCCCTCTCTTCTCTTCCGCCACACCACCCACCCCACCCATGTTGTATGCGTCCTTCGACTTTGATGAGTATTGAGAAACCTTAACTCGGTACACTGGTTTGAGTTAGGATTATTCGATTTGACAGTGACTGGCTTCGCAAAATCGAGAGTCAATCCCTGAGGCTGAGGTACTGGCTTCAATTTTTCAAGCTGAGGAGGTCGTTTTGAGGCGATTGAGGATTAGGTGCGTGATAGAATCTAGCGTGGCCTGTGCGATTCAACAAATTGATAACCTATTTGAACTCGAAGACTGTAAAATCGGTTATGTCAGTGCAATCGAGTTTGTTCAAATTGAGACGGTGATTACGTGAAGAAGAAGAAGAAGAAGCGGATTGAGAAGAAAGGACTTGGATGATGTGCTCCATGCTCTTCAACCCAGCGAAAGCTGCCTCTTGTATCGCCATCTGCTCTTCCATATTGTTACGGGCTAAAACATTAGGGTCGGAGAGCTCTAACCCTCTAAGAGGCAGAGGAGCTCGCATCCTCTAAAAGGCCCGAAGGGTCCAACCCACTAAGGAGCAGAAGAGGCTCTCCCCACCTGGTCAGACTGGCCCAAAGAGAGGGAGCCTCATGGCACTTAGAGGAGGAGAAGGTCGTAGGCCCAAAGGCTCTGAACCCCGTCCGGCCCAACAAGGCTAAGAGGAGGAAGCGGCGACCTCTCCTCCCCAGTCTGCAACCGACTCCTAGATAAGCGGGAAAAGATAAACTAGGGAGTGGATAGACAAACCCCCATTGCTTTATCTCTATCTTACCTCTATCTTTGCACTCTAAGCTCACTTATAAAATCACACGACCACTCAGGTCATCAGGTACCTCTCACTCTCCTCTTCGAGAACTCTCCTAATCCTTGTGCTTACTTGAGCGTCGGAGTGCCTTTGCAGGTACACCTCGCCGCCGTACTCTCTCCGAAAGGAACCCGCTCGAAGCTTCCGTCTGAGCCTCCGAACCCGCTCGGAGCCTTTGCCCTCAGTCCTAGAGCTTCGGCCAAGGCGCCTTCCTTACCGTTCAGGTAACCTCGTACCTTATACGAATTACTTGCGAACACATATAAATCTTCTTGCGCCCTGCATCTGCTGCCAGATCTATTGCAATCTCAACCATAGTGAAGAGAATAGAGAGAGAGGTGTTTTGGCTTTTGGTTTTTAGGTTGTGGGGGTGTGGTTCTGGGGGAGAGAGGACGAGGGTTATATAAGAAGGGAGGGGTGGGTTTCGGGGAAGAGGGGGAATGAGTGGGTGGGGTAGCAAAAGAGAATAGAGGGCTTCAGGGATGGATGGGTGGGTGGGGAAAGTGGTTTTTTTTTTTTATAAAAAAAAAATTAAAAACGGGTTTGGGCTTGGGTTCTGAGTGGGTTAATGGGTTAATTGAAAATTTTGGGTTATGCCACGTGGCGTGGCACGTGACACACCATGTGGCAAAGTTAACAGTTACATCAGCACCGGTCAACTCAAATTGACGACATGGACTAAAAACAAACAAAATTTTTTTTACAGGGACTCAATCCAAACGAAAAATTTTGGAGGAACCAAACATAAATTTTTTGATATTACAAGGACTAAAAACTTATTTAACCCTATCTTTTTTGACAAAATATGTTATTGGGAGTTTGGGACATTAAAAAATAAAATATTATGTGTTGATCAGTGATCAATCTCTTATTAGTTAATATGATCTAATTTAAATTCATTCTCTCCATTTTAAAATAGTTTGTTCAATTTTTTTTCGTGAATATTGCAAAATATAAAAGTAAAAAAAGGTTAATACTTCTTCCATTCTGTAATGTTAGTCCATTTTATCTTTTTTAATTCATTTATAATTCAATGTACTTAGACACAAATTGTGACTAGGTTAGACACAAATTGTGACTCGATACATTGAATTGTGAACAACATAAAAATGGACTAACATTATAGAACAGAAGGAGCAGCATTTTATCCAATTGTCCTTGTTTATTATAGTTGGTTAGAGTTATTATAGTAAATAAGTATGATAGAGAGAATTTATTTAATAAGTGTATGTTAGTAAAAAAATAATTAATAATGTCTAAACTTAATAAATAGACAACTATTTTAAAATAGACCAAAATAAAAAGATGAACAACTATTTTAAAAGAGATTGAATAGTTTATAATATGTGCTTTTTTCGATACTTTGTGGGTATTTTATCTTTTTCCATTAAATTTATTTATTTTTAATAATTGTTAATAATTAAAGTCATCAAATTTTGGCATTATATTGTAATTTATTATGATGTACTAATATGTCATGTAATTTAACGTGATAAATTAATATATCTTAAAAGAAATATTTTGTGTACAACTTAAAATTTGTCAACTTTCGTACAACTCACTCTCTCTAATATGTGTTTCTTCTTATTTTTTTATTCTTTATTTTTCTCTCTTCTTCCCCAATCTCTCATCATTTTTTTCTTTCATTTCTTCTTATTTTTTATGAATCCAAGAGTTTTCATTTTCGTTTCCATCATTTTCATTATTTTTTTATTTTTTAAATGTTTGTACATGCATGTTAAAAAGTTTGACATGTTTAGTTGATCAAAAGTTTGTGCATATGTATAGAAAAGTTTGTGCATGTATGTAAGAAAGTTTATGCATGCCTGTTCAAAAGTTTGTACATGTGAATAAAAAAGTTTTATTGTTCATTTTCATTTTCATTTACGTTTTCGTCATATTTTTTGTTTCTAGTTGTTGAAAAGTTTGTGCATTTCAGCTCAAAAGTTTGTGCATATACTCTAAAACGTTTGTGCATGGTAGACAGTGAATCTGTGTGCTTAGAGTGTGAGTGAGAGATGGAGAGAGTGTGACAATTGCTTTTCGTTATTTAATGTGTCCCACATTCGGTTTGACTTAGTTTTGTATTTGAAAAAGTTTGTGCATGTGTGTAAAAAAAAGTTTGTGTATGTATATGCAAAAATTTATGCACTCAGCATGTTATGGATTAACAATATAATTAGTAGCATTTGAATTATACACCTAACATCACTCATTTTTTAATATAATATTTATGAAAAAACGTGTCATAATCTCTAATGAGTCTTAAATTTTTAAATTTTTTACAAATTTATTTAACTATTAAAATATTTATTAAATTTATATAAAATATGAACTGATGATAAAATTTAATAATTTTAAATTTAATAATTTATTAAAAATATTAAATTGAATGAAGAGGATAATTATTGTGCAAAACACGGAGAAACCATCTTATGTAGGCCGTACTTTCTTTCTCATGGAAGAAGGAGAGTATATTTACTCAATTAGCTCTTTTATTTAAATTCATTTTATGTTAAATATTATTACAAGAAAAATGTGAATTAATGATGAAATTTAGTGAGAGAATTTTTTTCCGCTAATCTCTCAATAATTAGCCAGGAAATATAAATGTAGATCAAAATGTATTAACGAGCAAAATGTAGATCCATAGAAAAAATAAAAAAAAAATTGATGGATAAAAAGTTCATTAAGCAATTAGCAACAGATTAGCAAGTACATAATCATTCACAACATATATTTCACAGTTAAAATATTTAGCGAGAGACAAATCTCTCACTACTCTCTCTCAAACAGTTAAAATACGTACAGTAAGGGACAATTCCTTTCACTAATTCCTGACAAACTCTTTACATAATTTAGCGAGAGAAATTTCTATCACTAATCCCTCGTGACTCTATTCAATGTAACAAAATCTTTCTCTCTTGGTTTCAACGAGGAATTAATCCATCATTAATATCCTGCTAAATTTTTAACATTTTCCTTTTATTATTAGCCAGGAATTATTCTCTCGTAAATCCCTTACAACCTGTCAACATAATTTAGCGACAAAATATATCCTCGCAAAATGCTCAATCTAAACAAAATCATGTCATTCCTCTTAGCGAGAGATGCTTCCATCGTTGATCCATCACTAAACTTTTAACATTTCACTTTCTTTTTAGCGAGATAATATGACATCACTAATCCCTCACAACTCTCTTCAACTACACTAAATCATTCACTCCCATTTTAGTGATGGATAAATCTCTCGTTAATCCCTCACTAAAATTTTAACAATTCACTTCTATTTGGCGAGGGATTGTTCCCTCACTAATCCCTAATAACTCTCTTCAATTAAATTAAATCATTTCACTTTTAGCTAGGGACAAATCCCTCATAAAATTCCTCATAAAATGTCAAGATTAAGAAAATCAAATTAAACTTAGAACAAGTCAAGACACTAGTTCAGAGGTGTTCAATTGTTTTAACCAAGTTCAACCAGATAATAATAAAATATGTATACTTTATATAAATACACATACATATAATTAATATATGTTATAAAGTAAATAAAAAATTATTAGATAATACAGCTTTTATGCTTATCATTGATTAACCCTTGGTTTGATAATGTTATAGCTTAATTAGTATTGTCGAGCTATTTAAAAGTTACTTTTGAAAAACTGTATTAATATTGTTTGGTAAAATAATGTAAAAGTATCTCTCAAAATGTAGAAATCACACAAATAGTGTTCGACAAATATTCCATAAAATTACTCTTAAAATATAAAATGACTATAATGAACATAAATAATAAAAGGAATAATTTTTAGTTTCACTTGTCATTAAATTTCTATATTTCATATGATTAAAAAAATGATTTGTGTAAAAAAAATCCAAAGCATGTCTCTTGATTACTTAGACGTAATGGATGGCTTACATAAAATTGGACAATATCATTTAATTACTAATGTTTGATAAATTAGTATTCATTTCCTTCTTATCAATCTATGCTGTTTAAAAGTATCTTTTTACTTGTCATTATTCCATCTTAGATCAAAGTCATTTAAATATGAAAAATTAAAGATTCATTCAATAGTCCATTGGAAGGTTAGCAAAAGTAATAGCCAAAGATATAACAATGGCAAGGTAAAACAACATTTTTGTGTTGTAAGTGCTACTCTCTTAGTCTCACATTGGTTAAAACAAAAAAAGTGGAAGGCAAATCTTTTGTATTGAAATGAAAGGGGTTACTTTGGATTTGTCAACATGTGAATTGCTCACACACTTAAAGCAATATTTGAAACAAAATCTTGTTTTGAACTCGCAAAACATAAATATTTGACTTTATTTGATTTATTTTAATTTTTTAAAATAATTTATTATCAATTTTTAAAAGAAGTTAAAAATTTGTAAAAAGAAAATAATTTATTAATTGGATTTTTTAGTGAAAAATTAGTGACGGATTAGCGACGAAATTCTTTTTGGCATTTGTCATATTCACATTGAATTAGCTATGAATCATCGACGAATTTGTGACGAATGTTGCGAGAAATCTGCCAGAATTGGTTACGATAAAATTCCTCACAAATATATGATGTTTTAAAAAATCATTTTTATCATAAAAATAACTACAGATTAACGACAAAATAACAATCAATAGTTCAGTCTCTAAAATAAATTAGCTATGGATTAACGACCAAATTGTTTTCCAAGCAAATCAGTGATTTCAGAAAGGCGACGACCAAATTGGTCGCTAATTCATTTAGCGAGAGTTTAGCGACTAATTTTATCATTGCTAATCTGCAAAAATCTTGCAGTGTATTGTGTTGATTCATTCATCATTCACTATTGAATAAATTTTTAATAAAACTCACATCCCATCAAATTGTGATGACCCATAATTCTCTATGCAAAAAAAAGAGGGGAAAGCTTGTGCGCTGAAGTGCCCTAGGCGGGATTTGGATTCCTACATCAGAAGTTGTGCTGATGGGGGTCTCCAGCTCCCCCTATATAGAGAAGTCTTCAATGAGTGTTTAGACTCGTTAATTCACTCAAGAGCTTGAAAGTTTTCACTTTTTAGCGAGACTATTCGCTCTATTTATTTATTTTTCCTTCTCTCTCGTTTTTCTATTCGTGGGGAAGGCAGTGTTCCACGTCGGGTGTCAAGAGCTCCCAACGTTAGTGCTACTTAGCGGTCAACCATTTGCAGGTAAGTGACTTTCTTCACAGTCTATTTTTAGACCATGTATCATTATTTTTAGAAATTATTTATTTATGCATATTTTATGAAATCCTAGATGATGGGACTTAGTATTTTCTTTTAGGTATTTATGAAGTTAATTATTATTTAGAAATTTCCCTATTAATGAAAGTAGTCATTTTATAAAGTTATTTATGAAATTATTTTAAGAAATTTGTGGAAACTATTTTAGAATTACATGAGACCATATGTTTTATTGCATTAAGTATGTGATGTTGCACGTGTATGATATTTATGAATTAAATCATGTTAAGCTATTAGTTATCATTTTTGTTATCATGTTCATGTTATATCATATTATGTTGTTTAAACTGTTTTCATAGGAGTTATGTATATGATAGAACTGTAAGCGACAACCTACATTGACTTTGCTATACCTTGTATGATCTTAACTTAGAATATGATTCATGTAGATTTAGGACAAGACCGTGAAGCCCGGACATGGCATCCGTGACGTCTGGTGTCATGTATTACGTATAATGTATCATGTAATGTAAATCAGGGCAAGGGCGTGAAGCCCAGACATTTCAAGATTAGTTAAACCGTAATGCTTAGATTACCTATCTAAAGAACTGCCTACTTGTTATGTTTTCAAACGCTTTTATGTACTATGAATTATTATATAAAATGTTTTTCATGTTTGCTATTAACTTATGCATTGCACTTGCATGTCATGGTTATGAATTGTCACATGTTGTCGTGAGGTTGGCCATTCACTGAGTAATAACTCTCATTAACCATTTTTTCAAATAACGTCGATGAAAATACGCCGCTCGTTCAGTAGTTTCCAAGAGATTGGACTATTGGTGAGTTTCACGTCGTCGTGAAGTATTCTTTAGCTTTATTTCAATTATTAGGACAATTTATGTTATGTCAGTTACTAGAGTGCTCTAGTGAACTACAAGCAGGATGTTTTTGTATTTTGATTATTAATTTGTATCTTATGTAAATGATTTTATTTTATTAATTTATGATTCTTAGTTTATTTTAAAAGGCTTCTTTTTTTATTTGTTTATAAAGCTGCACGTTTTCATAATTAGCACATTATGATGCTTTCATAAGAGAGCTAGTCCCTTGCATGTCAGTGGCGATTTATAGGGTCGTCACATAAATCTCATCTAATAGTAAATTAAAAGTGAGTTGGTGCAATATTCTACTCAAAATGAGTACAAATAATATTTCCCTTGCTCCACATTGTTTGTATCATAGTTCTTCTTTAAAATGAGAGAGAGATAGAGAAAAGAATACAAAATTACTAACTCTTTTTTGTCAAAATATCATTAAATATTTATATAATTTTTTTTCCACACAAATAATGTATCATAGTTAAACTTATTAAAAAAAGTTTTTTTTAATATTGTGAAATAAATATTTTTACTAAATCTTTATAATTTTAATAATTTTTAAAATTAAATTGATCAAAATTTATCACAATTTGATGTTTTGTATTGACAAATATTGACAAATTTGACACTTACCAACGGGGGTTGGTCCAAGTGGTAAGCGGCTTGGTATCGCTTAAGCAAGGTCCCGAGTTCGAGACCTTGTGAACGCAGTTATCCCCGCGGTGAGATTCACCCGCCATAGCCAGGTGCGCGACCCGGGTCGACCCGGATTAGTCAAGGCTAAGACCTTGGATACCGGGCAGGCAACCTAAAAAAAATTTGACACTTGTCAATGACTGACTAAAATTTATTTGTTCTAATTTAAAATTTTAAATATCATTTAACTTATGATAAACATTTTTATAAATATTATATTAAAAAGTGTTTATTTTTTTATATTAAATCATACATTAATATATTTTTTGTAAACTATAAAATGAAGATAAAATTAGATAAAATCTCTATTTATTAATGACAAATAATTATGGCCATTTTTTTAGTTAAAGACACTTAAATAAAATGTGGACCCAATTTTTATTATGAATAGAGTAAGTTAATTTGATGGGTTTACCGCATTTTGAGGGTCTTGTCCGATGTGGGAATAAAAAGACTTGGAAAGTGGCGTGGGTAGAAGGGCATCTCAGGTCCACGGCGGAGTTGGTGGTGGTTGACAGGAGGAGTAAGGGCAGTCACGTGATCAGCGGGACTAAAAATAAGGAACACGTGGCCTTTGGGAAGGACCATTTCGCTCTCCGACAAAACGTACCATAAAAAAATCTTGGATTCATTGATTGTGACTGCTGTACGGATCCACCACTCCCAAAATCTTATCCATATGTCCCCTCTTAGACCATACACGTGTCCCTTTTCCTTTGCTCTTGTTATTGCCACGTGTCACTTGTTTAGTCTTCGTCAATCTCGAGATTCGCGTGGTTTTTCCCTGTTTCTACCGTGTCACACTGCTTTCAATTGTCGGGACAATTTATTTCCTCTTTTTGAACTCTTCGCTTGTTGACCACCTCCACTTTCTTTCAAGATATTATTATTATAGCCGCCGTGAAAAACTTTATCCGCCCATTGGTCAAAAAAAAAAATTTTAATGGTAAGATAAAGTTTTATCTATCGGCTTCCGGATGAAGGCTTCCCTGGTCGTCTCCTCGTTGAGTTAAGGACCAAAATGGCCCAAGTGATTTTTTAATAAAAATATAGTAGAAAATTACATTTTTACCCCTATCTTCTTTCTCTTCCCCTTCCTCCACCGACCCTCTCTCTGCGCTACTCACAACGCCGGCGTCGCTACCACGTCCTCCGACCAGCGGTGCCACTCTCCACCAGCGCCACTGCCCCTCACCCCAATGCCGATCAGGTTGTCGTCGCTGGTGTTCTAGTACAGAGTAGTGTGGTGGTGGTGGCCCCAAGCTTGGTTCTTGCTTAAGATATTAAGACTCATTTTTCTCTCGTATAAAACAATGAACAAGAGAGTGTGTGTCGGTGGACGGTGAGGCAGTGGCTGGGGGCTTGGTCGTGGTGGTCGACTCGCTGCCAAGAAGAGTGGAATAGAAGGAAATATGAAGAGAACTGAGGGATAAAATTGGTAAATTAATAAAAAATATTATTAAAGTATAAATTTAAATTATTATATAATTATTTTTAATTCATAATCCATACCATTCATTATTTTTTCTGACTCAGATTTATTGCTCCCAGAACTCAACCATCCCTACAAGTCTCCTCCTCAACTTCATGTTTTACTGAAGTTTCACATGGTTTTTGTTTTCCCTTGTATTCTTCAGCATAATTTTATCTAGAGAATAAATATTTTTATGATCTTGTCATATATAATATTTTATTATTAATAAAAAAAATTAGGATTCATGTACGACAGAATATAAAAGAATTAATGATAAAAAAATTATATAAAACATTGTCAAATAAAAAAATTAGACTGTTTATAAGTGAGGTAAAGTTTGACTCGTCAAAAATAATGATCTCACCACCCAACCTTAAGCAATCGAGTTGGGTTAGATTAATTTTTCTGCTACCCAATCGGCTGGTTAGGTATTGGGTTACCTGTTCAATTTTTTTTTATAAAAATATAATTAAAAGAAAGTTTAGAGAAGAATATATATTTTTTTATAATAAAATTTTTTATTATAAAATATAATATTAATTTTTTTAAAAATCATTTATATTATGGATACGTCGAGTTAGCAGATCAAGTCTATTTTATAAGCCGCCACCTGTTACCCAACTCACTAGTAATGAAACCCCTTCTTCAAAGCAAGGTTATCAAACTCAAGAGTTTAAAAACTCGTGGACTCTACGTAAACTCGGATAGTAAACTCGTACGAGTTTACCTATTATTAAAAAAATATTAAAAAATATTTTAAAAAACTATTATGCTACAAAAATATATTTAATAAAACTTGAAATTCATAAATACTTTTAACTCCATAACAAAGCACAAATAAAGATGAAATATATGAGTTCTAAGTTCAATTCATACATAATACATATGTTTGAACCAGAACATATCCTCCTCCACGTAAACTTAATGACAAGCAAAATCTATCAACACAAGAGGGAGGCGGTGTGTTGAGCAACCAACATAGCAAATGTTTATAAGTGAGGTAAAGTTTGACTCGTCAAAAATAATGATCTCACCACCCAACCTTAAGCAATCGAGTTGGGTTAGATTAATTTTTCTGCTACCCAATCGGCTGGTTAGGTATTGGGTTACCTGTTCAATTTTTTTTTATAAAAATATAATTAAAAGAAAGTTTAGAGAAGAATATATATTTTTTTATAATAAAATTTTTTATTATAAAATATAATATTAATTTTTTTAAAAATCATTTATATTATGGATACGTCGAGTTAGCAGATCAAGTCTATTTTATAAGCCGCCACCTGTTACCCAACTCACTAGTAATGAAACCCCTTCTTCAAAGCAAGGTTATCAAACTCAAGAGTTTAAAAACTCGTGGACTCTACGTAAACTCGGATAGTAAACTCGTACGAGTTTACCTATTATTAAAAAAATATTAAAAAATATTTTAAAAAACTATTATGCTACAAAAATATATTTAATAAAACTTGAAATTCATAAATACTTTTAACTCCATAACAAAGCACAAATAAAGATGAAATATATGAGTTCTAAGTTCAATTCATACATAATACATATGTTTGAACCAGAACATATCCTCCTCCACGTAAACTTAATGACAAGCAAAATCTATCAACACAAGAGGGAGGCGGTGTGTTGAGCAACCAACATAGCAAATGTATATAAAGAACAATGTCACTCATTCTTGACAGAAGTAGCCTGCTTCGAACCGACAACAAAGAATTCGGTGATGACTTCGAGGGGCATTGTTACGGACTGGGCCATAAAGGCCCATCCTAGCGACTCGGCCGCCCAGGCCCATATCCGCGGACCCGTATTGCCTGTCCAGGGTTAGCCACCCCGTGATTCCCGTTCCCGTAACCACTCGGGATAAGCCAATCCGCGATTTTGAGATGGGGGGCTCGTGTTACGGACTGGGCCATAAAGGCCCATCCTAGCGACCCGGCCGCCCAGGCCCATATCCGCGGACCCGTATTGCCTGTCCAGGATTAGCCACCCCGCGATTCCTGTTCCCGTAACCACTTGGGATAAGCCAATCCGCAATTCACATCCGCGTAACCGCTCGGGATAAGCCACCCCGAGATCCCTGGCCACGAATCTGCTCGGGATAAGCGATCCTGAGATCCCACTCATCTTATTTACTCGGGGTTAGCCAACCCGGCAGCACTAGGACAGCTCACCATACACGGGTCGAGATATTCTCCCACCACCGTGATACGCGGAACAACCTCAACCACCTCAGTTATATAGTAACCCGCACCCCAAGTATGAAGATCATCCAATTATCATTCACTATACTCCTTGAACCCTTGCTTACTTGAGCGTTGGAGTGATTGCAGGTACCCACCGCAACGTGAGTCCAGAGATTGATCGTGCCAGAGCCTTCATCCCATCCTCGAGGTTCAGGATCCGTAGTGTACCGAGGTGCATACCACGGAACAGGCATGCCCTTTGTTTCTGGAACCTTCAAGAACACAAATATCTTGGAGATGACACACACAATAGCATAAACACCGAAGATACCAATGAGTCCCATAGTACTAAGCATCACAGGAAGCGAGTATGTGACGATGATGTCTCCAATTCAAAACACTAAAGTACAGATAGCGATGCAGAGGCCAAGCACCCTAGTAGGAAAGATCTATGAGCAAGGATGAAATACATACGATGGATTAGCAACGGAGCACGATGGAGGAGCACAACAGAGCACAACGGAGCACGATGGCTCGACGGAGCGCGATTGCAGGCGCAACTGTGAATGGCAACTCTGAAACACTCAAACGAACTAAATCTAAAAACTCAGAGAAGTGCAAAGTGATGCCGTTTTTCTTATTTTGTCCTTAAAAAAAAATCACAACTGTGGTAAACTTGTAAACTTGCCAATAAACTATTGATTTTATCCAAGTTTACACGGGTTTACCCGAGTTCAGCCAAGTTTACCCAGAAACGAGTTTATATGCGAGTCAGCTCGATTTTACTACCTAGGAACGTAAACTCGTACGAGTTTACGAGTTAAAACGCGATTTTGATACTTATTGGCGGTTGGATTTGGGGATACAATGAAGAGAGCAGTTACTTCTTTCAAAAGCCACATCCTATACTTCGTTTATATACAATTTTAACTTCCAAAAAGGGCTGACCCAACTTATTGCAAATAGAATTCAAGGACTTCCTCTATCTCGCTTTCTAGCTTTGCCTTCCATAGCTAGTCACCCCTCTAAGACTACTCAATAACAAAAAACTTTAGTTAATCTATCTAGGAAGAGAAGAGATCTTTCTAAGAAGAGTCAATAGTTTTAGAGACGCTAATCTCATCTAGTTGATAGGTTTTTACCTGAGATCCAACTAAAAGCCTTCAGGTTAATTTGGGTCATTGGGTGCACAGGTCTACCCGACCCACTGAACAAGCCTATTAAAATTTCACATAAAACATATATTAATTTTGTTAATAAGTATTTTAAGGACATTTATTAAGAAACTAATAAAAAGTAAATATGTATTAAAAAAATAAAAAAAAATATGGAGTGTTCAATGTATTAAAAATATTGAAAATATTAAAATATTCTATTTTAATCTTGAACAAATGTCATTAAAAAAAATTGTTAGCTTAACCCAACATATATTTTGGTCTTAACCGTTATTGTTTTATTTATATCTTACTTGCACAAATTATGAGAAAAATATATTTAAATATTACATCTCAACTTATGCAAGAAGGAAATATAACAAGAGTATGTTACTACCATCAAATTATGAAGCCCACTAAAAAGCTAAATGTGTGGCAAAGGACAAAACATGATGATGTCTTGCCACCACCGTATACGTATAGAAAACAATTGGCAGGCAAATATGAGAAGAAGAAGAAGACATTAAATAGAATCACAATTGATGAATGTCTATGCAAATTTCTTTTGAACTAACATACTCTCTTTATTTTTTGCTAAATATACTCTTTTGACTACTCTTTATCAAAATTAAATTTTATCTTCTTATAAAAATAGAGAAATACTCGTACATCCAATCACACCGAATTTATTTGTGATTATTTAATTTTTTAACTAAAATTTATTTATAAAATTATTTTAAAAATTTTATACATTATAGGATTCTTAAATAATTGAATTAAAAGATAACGTGTTTTTTTAAATAAATTAGTAAGAATAACTTCTATTAAAATTTTTTTTGACTTAAATACAATTTTAGAAAATGATCATTTAAAATGTATTTAAATGCACCCATTATTTTTTGTTCATAAAGAGAGTGAAGCTCCTTTAAGATAGTCTCCCCAATGTCAGAGGTGTTACATTGCTTCCGCTTCGCAAGTCGGCATTAATGGCACTATTCATTGGCACTTTACTTGGCAACACTTCAATTGATCACGGTCAATCACTCTACACCGATCATAACCCCTCTACATGTAGCCTCTTTTTTTTTGGTTTGTTGACTCTCAATGCACTATAAGAAAAACGCGCATTACCGTTAGAGTTAGCGTTGGAATTTTTCTTGATTACAGTTGATTTTTCACTTTCCGTCAGACTTTCCGTCGGACACTATATGACAGTAATAACCTCGATGGAAACTTATTACCGTCAGATACGGAGAGCCGACAGTAACAGTGGCCCAAGAATGGTTCAAGTTGAACCGTCTACCGTCGAACATAATCGACGATAATTATATTAATATTTTAATCCAAATTACCGTCGACTAAAGCCGACGGTAATTGTTTATATTTACACATACTTTATGACAAATTACCGTCAAAAGTAATCGATGATAATTATATTAATTTTTTAATCCAAATTTTCGTCGCTAGAACTGACGAAAAATTGATCATATTTGCACATACTTACCATAAAAAATATGCAATGGTAATTATATTAATTTTTTAATTTACTTTTCTATCGGATACTTGTGTGGGTAGTTTCTGACGGTAAAGAAAATTAAATAAAAAATATATATTATTTTTTAATAATATATATTATATTATTTAATAATGAAATTAATTATATATTTAATACTATAATTATTTAAATAAATACTAAATTAAATAAATTATTTTTAATCCTAAAAATTATATATAAAATAAATACATAATTATATCATTGTTGAATTAAATAATATTAAATTCAATAATATATTTATTAATTATAATAAATAATTTGATAGTTATATAATACCAAAAAATGACAATAAAATAAAAAAAAATTAAAAGGTATAATTAGCTATATTTATTAAATAGATGTACATTTAATTAATTAAATTATTGTTTTTATTAAATATAATAAATAATTATATACAATATATAACCCTAATAGTTACCTATTAATTGTAATACATAAATAGTACCGTATCCCTATAAATTATTAACTACCAATTACGAAATGAATTTGTGCAATAGAACTTAATAAGAAAATTATACATAATATTGAAATGAAATTGTGTTACAAATTGTTAAAACATATACTATTCTAAAAGTTCTAAACTATCATCGTTACTTTAGGAACGAAGTTCATCATCAAAGTCTTCTTTTTTGCCGTTGTCATTGTAAACATCGATTTCTTGATCACTTGCATGTTGTTGGAGGTAGGGAGTTCAACAATGTTAGGGTGATCATCAAATGTATTGCTGGCTAATGTTGTAGGGTTCGGAGACTCAACAATTATCGTTGCCGGAATAGGCTCCGACAGTTGATATGCTTGATCAAATGTATTGTTTGAAGATTCGGTGCCATCAAACTCAATTCGACCACTTGGCTTGCATTTCATCACAACTTTCCAACTTGATTGGCTACCTCCCGGATAGTTTGTGTAATAGACTTGTCTTGCTCTTTTAGCAACAACGAACATGTCATATCCCCTGTATCACCGGGTAGGATTAATATCAGTTGTCTTATAGTCGGGGTGAGTTCGAGTTCCGTTAGGATCATACCAATCACAGTAGAAAAGTACAACATGATGAGATGGACCATCGTGTGCATATTCCAATTCAATAATTTGTTTAAGCACTCCGTACCAATCATTGGTTGTTTCAGCAGCATTAGAATATGCACCTTTAACCCAAACCCCACTATTGTTTGTCCTTTGTCCAGTTGCTCATTCAGATGTGTGAAATTTATATCCGTTAATAAAATAAATGGGCCAACTAATTGCTTTGTTCAGAGGCCCCTAGGACAAACTCATCAAGTGATGGTCGCTGCTACAATGACTTTGCACCTATATTGATTTTAAAAACTAAGTTATACGTATCCGATTATGATAAAGGAAATCATTCAATTGAAATATATAGTTTAAAGTTAAAGGCACACATAATTTGCAAACCATGAAGGAAACATTTGATCGTCACAGTGATCACCAAATTGTTGTTGAAGCATCCTAAAAACCCGTATCAACATAATTAACATTTTTAGAAATTGTGTATTAGAACTATAAACAAGATTATAAGGATTGTTTGAACTTATTGGTAATATGGAAGCACTTCTTCACAATTTAACAAAACAACTATTGAAGTGGAGGAGGTGGTGGTGGCACCAGCTAAAGAACTGGAGGAGGACACGTAGGAGGAGGGTGTAAAGTTGAAGTGAGGGAGGGAGAGCCGGAGGACGTCTATAAATATACTCATTACCGTTGTATTAATCCGACATTACTGTCGGACAAAATCGACAGTAATCACACCGACCACCAAAAAACGTGCATACTAGAAAACGCAGACACGAGAAAATGTGTGGAAAAGTTTGAGGCTGTTACCGTCAGTTTTTTTCGATGGTAACAGGTTCAATGTCACATCAGATAAGGAACCGTGCCTCTTCATATTTGAACCTTTTACTGTAGGATATTTCTGATAGTAACACATTCATAATTGGCGCCAATTATTACCATTAGTTTTTTTTTACGGTAACTGGTTCACTGTTACATCGTATTGGGAAAGGTACCTTTTGATATTCGTACCTTACTACCGTCGGATAGTTCCGATGGTAATCCATTCGTTTAATGACGCACCAATTGACGGCAATTATTACCGTCAGTTTTTTGGTCGGGTTGTCCTTTCTGACAGTAATCGCGACTAAAATTAACCCAGTTTGCCTTAATTGCATTTACCATCGGATTTTTTTGCTTTTTCCGATGGTAATGCCGTCGGATGTTGTTCTGATGGTAATTGGTCGACGGTAATATGCTATTTTGTAGTAGTGATGAAAGCATTAATTTATAACAAGCATAAGAACTTTGGGTGGACCATATCACAAAAGCTAACTATTGAAGTGGAAAAGCCAAACCCCTTATAAAGTATTCTCATCAAGGTAACCTTCTCAACGTTAACTCTTTACACATTCATTATAGTGAATTATAGTTTAACTGACATCCTTACTCAAGCCTTTTCAACTTAATAATAGAAAAAAATGGGTAATACTACTTGAATAATAAAATTGAACAACAAAAGTAGATAACATATAAAAATATAACGTGTAAGTCTACATGTAACCCCACATAATTATTATACTCTATATGTGTATTTATATATTATTATATTTTTATACGTTGTCCACTTTTATTGTTCAACTATATATAATTATCCAAAAAAAAATATCCCACTCATTCATACATTCTACTCATTAATTTGAGTGTCAAAATTTAATATGTACTTTGATTCCATTTTTCCCTTCCATAGGATCTAACACCTGGTTTTAAAAAAATAAAAACAAAAATGAGACAAAATCGATGAGATTTGAATTTAAAGGAAAATATTTATGAAAAAAACTTGCAACCTCAATTAAAATTTTTATGGAGATAAGTTAGTCCTTCATACAAATTCATGGCATGCCCATTGAATGGAACGAAATATCTGGTCTGATTGAATAGAAAAAGCACGACCATATAGTTCACCGTAATTAGTGGATAAATTTATGGCCACTAATATCTAGTGGTCCGGAATAAATCAGATTATTAAATACCGAAGTCTGAATAATGTTCCATGCCAATCATCATAATTCAAAACTATGTGCTCCCCATACCCAATTCTCAATCAAGAAAAGAATCAAAAGGAATAAAGAAAACACAATATGACCAAATTTTTATAAAATGGACAAAATTATTAGTAATCTATTACGAGCAATTTGGTCACACCAAAATAGCAAATAGCCATTATCTCAGGACAAGCCTCCGGACAAGCTTGAGAGCTATGAACATTGAAGAACAGATAGGTGACTGAGTGTTGATCTAATCGAGTGATACATGCAAAAATAATTCTGACGTTTAAGTCAATATATAAGTGATATGAAGTGTTATGTATTAGATAAAAACATACATAAATATAGTTGTGACTCGTGTTTATATACATTATGTATGCAATTTTTATTTTGTTCATTAGAATTTTTGTACCTGTGATCGAGAATATCATAAGATTAATAAACTTTTATTTATGTTTTGAGTGAGTAAATGTGCTTATGATGTATCATGAAGAGTAGATAAATTATTTTCTCTTCAAAGGTTATGCAGTTGTGTATTGATGTTGGAGTTGTGTATGAAACTTTTGTGATGACCGATAATAATTAGGTCCAAAAAAAAAAAAGGAAAGCCGGCATGAGAGTTAAATCCCACATCAGTTGACTTACTAATTCACTTAAGAGTTTAAAAGGTTCCACTTTTGTGAGACTTTTCGCTCCAGTTTTTTTTGTTTCCTTTCTCCCTCTCATTTTTTGTTCGTGGGGAAGCCAGTGCCTCAGCGTAGGATGTCAGAAGCTCTCATCTTAGTGCTCCTTAGCAGTCAACCATTTTTAAGGTGAGTGGCTTTCTTCACAGTCTAGGAGGTGGAACTTAATGTTTTGTTTTAAGTAATTATAAAATTAGTTATTATTTATTATTTAAGAAAATAATGATTTATTTTAAAAACCTTCATTATTTATGGAAGTAGCTACGAATGAAACTATTTTAAAAAGTCATAAAACCTTTTTTTGAACTACATGAGACCACATATATTATTGCACAAAATATGTCATGTTGCATGTGTGTAAATGTTAATGATTAAAGTCACGTTATGCTATCAGTCATAAATTGAGACATTATGTTATCATGTTTATGCCATTTCATGTGACGATGTTTAATTTGTTTTCATGGGAGTTATATCTAGAATAGAACTGTAAGTCAAGGACAACCTACGTTGACCATGATATATTTTGTATGATCGTAAAGTAGAATAAGATTCATGTAGATTTAGGACAAGACCGGGAAGCTTGGATATGGAAGCTCATGGTGCTCGGTGTCATGTATTATGTCATGTAGATTAGGGCAAGACCGTAAAGTCCAAACATTTTAGAAACAACTAAACTGTAATGCTTAGAACGTCTATTTAGAGAACTCTCTACTTGCTTATGTTCTTAAATGTTTTTTTAATTATTATTATTATTATTATTATTATTATATGAACATTTTTATGATTGTTATATATTACGTATTATATCTACATGTCATGATTACGAACTGTTATTGTGGGTTTAATTTGTCACAATTTTAGTCTATGGTCTAATATATTGAATTGAGTTGTGAACGTGAGAATGAGTTGACTCCATCTCAACCTATTTTTATGCAATTTTTATGCATGATGTATCTCGAAAATAATATTAAATCGTAACAAAATCATATACCACACTTAGTGAACTATATCTTAACTCTTATTTCAAGCGTATCACCTCTATTCAATTTTTTTGCGAATTATACTAGCCGTGTATGTCCTAATCCCATTAATAATTTAATGGAAGGAAATTAACGTAAGAAATTTTGATCAAATCATAGAGTTCTCGGCCACTAATGGGCAATTTTTAATCCATAATATTGAAGATTTGAAGCAACCACATTACACATTTGGTAGACTTTAGTACAAGTGCTTGCATATAATTAGGGGATTAAAGAAAGATCAACATTGAAAAAATAGAAAGGAAAAGGAAAGTGATATGTTATATAACTACATGACTTGAATTATCAGTCTATATATGGTAGGGACTAGGAAGTGAACGTGTCCCATTAATTATTAGTTTTTCTTTTCTTAATTGGTTATGTCATCTTCAATAATCAATTAATACCAAAGCCTATGAATCTAGACCATTTGGGCACTATTTACTTGCCGAACATGGAAGGAATAAACAAGCAGAATCAGGGCATGTGATTTTGGACACAAGTATAGGCAACCTTTATACCCTTCAACACAAAAACAACTGAAACTCAAAAATAAAATTAAGGGTTAATCCTTTATTTAGTTTCTGAATTTTACATTATTGCTCTAGTTAGTTCTTCTATTTAAAATAGTAATAGGTTTAGTCTTTACACTTTATAAATGTTAAATTCGTTGTTCTAAGAAATCACTAAACATTCATGATATTACCCTAAATAATCCCCGAACAATCTAATTAATTTCTCTTAAGAAATGGGGTAGGGACTAACGAGTCAAACATTTACAAAATTTAGGAATTAATCTGCCACTTTTTTTAAATTGGCATTAAAAGAAAGTAGACTATTACCGCCAGACAAAGGTCGACGGTATTACCGTCAGAAAATAAAATATCTTTGATGGTAACTGGTTCACTCGTAAAGAACCGGGTAAGAGGCATCAACTTACCGTCAGACAGACTAGCTGATAGTAATAGAAACGATAAATGTTTGCGAGAAAAGGCGCGAAAAACTTACCGTCGGCGAAGACCGACAGTAAAAATGTGAGGTTTTGTTTTGAAAAAATAAAAACCATTACCGTTGGACATCACCGACGGTAAATTCCCACCAATTGTGAACTGCCACGTCTTCACCATGAGTGAAACAATCACACTTTACCGTCGATTTTATCCGACGGTAATCTCCTCAGAATATGTATCACCATGCAATAAATGGGTGTTTATCGTCGGCTATGTCCGACGATAACCACCTCAGAGCATGTCTTGCGACGTTCGTGTTTCTAAGCAATAATTGCATGTGTTACCGTCGGGCATGTCTGACGTTAATTAGCTAGGAAGACCTAGCGTTCAAGTGTTATCGTCGGCCATATCTAATGGTAAGCGCTATTCAATTTATGCCTCGTTCATGTTTGTCCATTTTTTCCTAAATGTTTGCAAAAATTTGAACCAAATTATATCACTTAGTGCTCTAGAAAAAAAATATTTCCTAAAATATTAGCTGACAATATAAACAAAACGTTAGCGTAATATACTTAACGCAAAAGTATAACTAACAAAAGCGATAATTGTAACTAAAAACATAAAATAACGTATACGCAAAGTAAATAGCTGAAATAAAACCGAATGTAAAAAAAATAACGGAATTGTAAAATTGTCACTGGTGGATTTTGGAGAGGTGGCTTTTTTCTATTCTTCTTTTCCATTCTTCTTCTATCTCCTCAGAAACTGGCACTCTCTGACTCATCATCCTCCATCTCAGTGTCTGGGGCAGCAGTTGCTGCCTCCCCCTGCTAGACTGTGGCCGGTCCTCTGGCCAAGGATGCTGATGCATGAAGTCCTCAGGGGTGGGTCCTCTGAAATCGGACTGAGTGCTGAGGATGGTATAGAAGCCTGTGATGGCAGAGTAGCATGCTCGCTGTTGATGAAAGAGGAGGAGCTGCTGTTGAGTGAGCTGTAGCTGTTGCTGTCTTTGGGCGCCTAGCTTCCGATCAATAGTGTCCAGCTGTTGCAACGCACCATTGTTTGGTGTTGTGTGAGAAGTGGTGGCCTCTGTTGGGTGCGATGGTTGCTCAGGGAGATCCGGCTGGATGTGGAGTTTTTCCAAGGCAAAGCTAAGGGGGCGTTCAATGTAGTGAGTGTTGATATACACTGCATTAAACTCCTTGAGCTCCATCTCGTGGGTCTCATCCTGCATATCATAGGCACCACAAGAAATACAAAGAGTAGTGATTAGGGATGGCAATACCATAGTCGTAGCTTTCTTGTCTACTGCTTCAGCAATGGCAGATGACATGATGCCAGCAATGTTGATTGGGTGTTGCTGGAGAATGAACCATAACAGGCGGCATTTGTAGGTAGGAAGATTTGACACGTGCGGATTAGGACAGATGTTCCAAAGGATGAACGATGTCCAGATCACAACAATTCGGAGCATGAAATACCGCTTTACGGCTCCAGTGATGGTCCGTAGAGGAATGCCCAGGATAATTAATGCCTGTCGGACATCATTGTCGGAGAAAGCATTCTCGTCGAGCATGTATTGGAATTGGCATGGCTGGGTTCCGTCCCATGGTCTGCATCATTAATGGCCTCTTTGTCAAAAGAAACTTGAATCCCATTAACGATGGAGTAGCGGTGGCTGAATGCCTCGGTTGAAGAACAAGCATTGGCGTAGAATTGGTGAACTATCTCTGAGTGGTAGGACTTTCATGGCTCGGCGACTAGTCCCCAATTCCTTCTTACCAACTCATCTTGAAATTCTGGGAATTGGTCTTCTCGGAGATTGATAAGTGCCAAATTTACACAATTTTGACCTATTGAAATGGCACTTATCTGATTATGTTTTGAAGAATTATCTCATTGAATTCCCAATTTTTGTAGGTTTATAATATATTTTTTAAGATAGATGCAAGCATGATCAATTGAAGAATAATCCCAAAAGAATGAAGAAAAGGGCAAAATAGGAAAAAGAGCTTAAAAGAGGAACCAGGCGTGAAGACCGCTCAGCGCAAGTACCAGCTCGCTCAGCGCACTAAAGACAAGCACCGCTCAGCGATAGTACCCTAGCCGCTCAACGGTTCTGCCACCGGAGCCACTTGCAGCCGCGCATTTATTGCGCCAGCTGGAGCCAGCTTGGCATGGCGGCGCCGCCCCTGCAAAAGCTACCGGAGCATTTATTACTCCGCGTGAAATGATTACGCCGCTCAGCGATGGGACCTCTCCGCTCAGCAATAAAGACTAAAATGCTCAGCGGTTGTACCAAAACCACTGAGTGAGGCCATCAGATTTTGCCTATAAATAGAGGAGGCCGTGCCACACTTTAAGCCATTCCTCAAATCTTCCATACACCTCTTCCATCACAAAAACACTTCATTCTTTTACACTTTTTAGCTTAGGTTAGTTTAGCAACAAAGAGGAGGCCGGTGAAGGAGCCGGGAGATCGAAGAAGCTTGGCAAACCACTGTCATGATAGCGTGGTAACGTGTCATGGTAAGCGTCTAAACCTTGCCTCTGAGATTCCCTTGTAAGATGGATTTGTAATCCTCTTGTTGTTGGGATTTTGATCATTATTGTAGTATGATTGTATCCATGTAACTATTGCATATGAATTTATTAGTTTCTATTGATTCGCTTGAATGATTTTATGCTTAATGCTAGCTTTTGTTTAGTGTTTTGTTTCTTGATTTGGGACTTAGTTGTATGAACGAAAGTTATATTAATTAAGTCATAACCAAGTTAAGATCAATATCACTATGCTTAACTAGATTCTAGACTTGAACGTTGTGAACGAAAAGTTACAATCATTAAAGTTGGACCTAAATCATTTCATCTAATCTTGTTGCCGTAACTGGAGTAAAGGTTAGCCGTTTTAACATATGAAATAACTCTGGCGTACTTTGTTAAAGTTTGTGTACGAAAGTGACAAGTTTAACAAAGGAAACCTGTAATCTTTTCATGCGCGAAAGCGATGAGAAGTTAAGAACTGGTGGCGGACAATCAATGAACTGATAAGTTCTGTGTAATAAGTAACTGGATGCATGAAACTATGATATGATTCAATTCCCAACAAGCTCTGGAACTACCTCTGATTTGTTGCCTATTTACTTTTATGTTGTTTATTTACATATTTAAATTATCAACAAATTTATCAAAACCTTCACTTCATTGTTTAATTGACTAAACTCAAGAACGGTATTTTTGCAACTCTCTGTGGATTCGACTATACCTGACTATACTGCAATTGGATCCCTTGTGGATTTGAAAACCGTAAAGTAGGATATATATTTAATTTGAACGACAAAAGCGCAAATAAGCTTTCAACGAACCTGGCACAGTTGTGGGAAACCAAACTATGTCAAGATTGGAGAAAGTGAACAAGTGGCTTTCATCAGAGATTAACAATCCTTTCTGGGAGGATGTTGTTGTTCTTGATCTTGAGGTACATCTGTTGGGCTTCATAAGAAATGAATTTGTCAGTGTCATAGTCTTGAGATGTTGTGGCCTCACCAGTTCTCATCTTCTTAGCTTTTTTGTTTGGTGCGAGGTATGTGTGACATAAGAAAATCTATTTCCATTGAGTATACTGATAAGATATCAAAGCATCCACATTAGGAGATTGTCAATATGTGTAAATTTCAATTCATCATGTCGTCCATCTCAATATCATCACAGCTTATTGCTCAAAATAGCACAAACCAAGTTTCAACAGTCGTAGTAAAGAGCCAATGTAGATCATATGAAACAGAAAAACAGTTAATAGCACCAATCCCACTTTTGACACTGGCCATCAATTTAGGCATAAAAGGGTATTTCCTATTTATAGAAGCAATTATCATAGTAACAGTGCAGGTGTTTGGATTCCCAAAAATAAACAAGATTGTGCGTGTAAATGCCCTTAATGTCGAAAGCCTAAACCTGCATACCCTTGTAATTCCCTGCATACACTTTTAACATTCAATTGTTTATTTGTGATAAAACACACATGAGGAGGGTAGGTGCAACATAAGAAAGCACACTCGTATCACAGCAAGCAATAGGAGCATCATTAAATTTCAGAAGCACTACTAGTAACTAGACTATGGGCAAGGGAAATGATCAAATAAGTTGTCAATTTGGTCAATCTAATGAAATTCTAATCAGGATCCTAGACCCTCTAATTTTATAACCCATTTCTCATGTGATATACCAAGTTCAGCAGGCGTAAACAAATTAAGCTTCTATTAGTCAAAATGATCAATCACAACTTGCATGCATGCTTCTATTCATGATGTCTCAAATGCCCAAATGCTAATTCAGAAACAACTCAATTTACTCAAGAATCCTTATTTGTTAATGCAAAATTTAAACCCTATTTCGAGTGTTTAATGTACCAACAACAGTATTCATCAGCATCTACAATAGCAGTTAACAACATCATCATTACACAAATTCAAAAATCCATAATTGCAGAACCTGAAACCCTAACCCCATAAAATGGAAGCTTGAATTTTTATTCTGCTTGCCATTGTTTTCCAATAATATTCATGCAATAACATTTGTGGAAGAGAAATTTCAATAAGAATCCCCAAAGTAGATTCTAAGGTTCGGGTAGAGAGAGAGAAAACGAAAAAAATTGAAAAAGTGAGTAAGAGATAGAATACTTACATGATGTATGTTGGAGGAAGGGGATGAGAATGAAAATGAGAGATGAACTTGGGGCAAAAACCCTTGGGGAACCGTTGTTGGGCATGGAGAGGGGGAACGAAAGAGAAAGAAGTATTTTTGAAATGGCCACTGTAATGAGGGCCTCGATTTTTAATCTTTGGTCCCAAGCTGCTGAGCAGTATTAGGGGGCCGCTGAGCGGTCCCTGGGACAATTACTTTCAATTTCTGGTACAGGCCGCTCAGCGATATCAGTATTCTGCTGAGCGCTATCAGAGCCTGAACAATTTTTTGTTGCCACTTTTTATGGGTTTTTGGTGATGGCCTAACTTTGGCCAACCTTGTGCCATTTCAATATGTTCCCTTGACTCTTTAGGACCTGTCCAATGTACCCAATTTGTTTTCTCTTGAACCATTTTGGCCTAGTATGCATCAAATGGTCATTTTGTGCATCTTTGAGGTCAAATTTTGCAATTTTGTGTTTCAAGGCCTTGTCATTGGTTCTTTCCATTTGGATTTGCAATTAGAACTTGTTTAAGGCTTGAGATTGCAAGAATTTCATGTTCTTGGCTCGAGAATCTCAATTTGGCCTTAAAGGTAAGTTTATGTGCATTTAGGCCCTTTTAAAGGTCATATTGCATTATGGTCATTTCCAAAGGGTGGAAATTGGTTTGGTTGACATTTTGAACTAAGCTAAACTTTAGGATCGGATAATTGGGCTTGTTTGAACAGAATTTCTCAATTAAGCCCTATTATGTCCACTTTTTAACTTATTTAGCAAGTTAAAATGTTAAGACTTATTAAAGCTTCAAGGAACATAACCAATCAATGCCAAAAGTCATTTATGGCCTAATAAACTTTATGCCCTAATTTCGTAATTCAAAGTTGTTTGGCACACAAGTTGTCTTAAGGCTATATTTGACCTTTTTATGCATTGTTCTTCCCTTTTTTCATTTGTTGAAAGCTTACTTACATAGTGCGAGCAAAACATATACAAGGTATGAAAAGATGCGTACCTTGGTCTCCCTTGGTTCTCATGTGGCCACTGCAGCCACCTTATACCTTGATGTTCCAAATCCTTCAATTTTACCAGTAAACTTATATGCAAACTTAAACTTAATTGAAATATAGAAATATGATAACTACTTACAAACACTAGGTTGCCTCCCAGGAAGCGCTCTTTTAACGTCATTAGCTTGACGCCTATTTACTTTTGGCATGGTTTGTCCAAATAGGCCACCATAAGTAAACCAGTTCAAATGATATCAGACGTGAACCGATTTTCTCGGTTTATTTCGACCATAATTACCGTTTGGTGTCATTGCCCGATAGTAAATCAATTACCATCGAACACTTTATCTTCGAACATCGGGCCGACGGTAACGCCAAAAGTCGCCGGTAACCGTGCAAATTTCCGAAAATAACTCTGATAGTAATGAGTTGTTTTCTTGTAGTGTGAGGGACCAATTAAAATATATGTGTAAAATTTAAAGATCAAATAGATTATTAACTTCTAAATTAAATACAATGGAACGAGAGCTGGTTAAAGGGGTCTTGGTAACCAACCAATGCATTTAATACACAAGTTATGTAGATCTAGATTAACCAAAATACTAAACTATATAAAATATGACACTTTTCGTCCATTTTTAGTTATTGTTTATTGACTTTTAGATACATTATTAACTGAATGTATATGGATGCAATAGTTTATTAAGTTAAAGGATTATTGGGACATATTATTGATTTCCAGATAAATGAGCTCATGCTACCATTTTATTAATTTATTCAATAACTCGCATGATTCATGTCAAGGACTAATGAATAGAACTATCTCTATAAAAAAAACCTTAAGTTATTAATTTGATAGGGTCAATTAAATGATTTTATATGTCTTTTTTACATATCTTTTTACACAATAATTCTTTTGCCTTGCAAAACTTGGATAATTTTTTAGAAATGACAGGTGGTAAGAATTAAACTTTATATCTCTTAGCTATAGTAGTTATGCTTTGTTACTTTGTCAAAAACAATCTCTTTCAAAACCTTAAGTTGTTAGATAGAGATAATTGAATGATTTTATATGTCTCTTTGTATTTTATGACTAACGTTCATTTTGCTAAAATAACTTTCTAGTGCATGACTTTTTAAGTAATAATAGCATTGTAATCTATGTGGTGTTTTAATCAAATCCTCCTATATGTATAACCTGTCGGAAAATGTTAAGTATTTCAAAAGTTCTAGTCCCACATTCTTTTACACTCAAAATTTCCAAGTGTTTATATACCTTAGTGGTTGTTATATTGACAAAAAGAGTTGAGAAGGGAGTTGGGCTCACACGCATGAGTCCAAGCCATTTGGGCTTGTCGAAGTATAAATCGATGAATTTGTCCCCTGCGAGCATGATAAAGAGCGACATAGTTTTTTTGCAAAATTATTTTTAGACTGTTGCAGCTTACCTAAGAAACCAAAAATTTTCATGTCCACCGTCCAAATATTAATAGCTTGCACCGTCCAAAGTCCACCACCGTCCAAATATTAATACCTTGCCGCCCACCATCCAAATTTGATTGGTTCCATCGTCTAAGAATTAATTTCCACTAACCTTAGAAAATTACAGAATTTTCCCTATGAAAACCCAATCATATTTCGCATACCACACACAAAAAAAATCTTCTCTTCTTCCTTCTTACTTTTTCTTGGGCAAATCGATTCTCGCCAGTTCTGTCACACAGATATTAATTTGGAAGGTGTTGTTTTATCCTGGGGGAGTATTGTTCGGATTAACACCCGAACAATACTCTTGAGGACACCGAAATTTAGTTTCGTGACGGCACATTCTCATTTTTCTGTTTCTGCTGTTGACTTCTCCATTTCCAACATAACCTTTTAAGCTGTGTGTGGCGACATCAAATATTTTTATTAGTGTAATAAGAATTAATTGAATATTGTATAATTTTTTTAACATTGTGAATACATTATAATTAAACTTTTGATTTAATCAGACTACTTAGTAATTATACATGGAGTGATTAATTACCAAATTGACCCCGATTATTCAAACTTAATTTAATTAATCAGTTTAACTTGAAATCATAATTAATATATTAATTGGCATGGCTTTAGTTAAGTGGGTGGCGTCCCCATGATTTATGGAGGATGGACTTCCACAAACTTGAAAGTCCAAAAGAGTTTAAAAATGATTGAAAACGAGTATACTTGGACTTTGGAATTGGTTTCACAACCCGGTGAAGTCATGGCAATAAGTGGAAATATATATAACATTACTCGAGCCTAAGAAATGAACCCAATTTGAGTTGGTTAGCTTGATGGGATATTTTGGGAAAATATTTGCATGCTTATAGAATATATTTAATGTGTACTTTATAAACATTATTAATCCATAATTTGAGTTTAAAATATTTAAAAAATTTATAAAATATTAAAAATTAATGGTTGATAAACTTCATGGAATGCATATTAAATATATTTTATAAACATAAAATATTTTTTAAAACTCGGGGGGGGGGGTGGTTTATGGTACACTAACGTGAAAGTAACTCTTCACTTGTGATGGTGCTGTCAACATTAGTGGGATTTTGAAGATCTATAGTGACCTGCCCACATGAAAGTGATTGAAACCAAAAGAAAATGGAGTAAAATTAGAAGGAACTAGCACAACTAAAAATCTAAAACAATAGTTTATACTAAATATATCAGATGAATTTTGGTGGCGTGTGTTGAGTAGGTGCCTATGGGTGTAGCCAAAAACATTTGTGGTACGAGGATGTGCCCTGTGCCGGCCCAAAGAGGCTAAGTCTCCATATATTCTTTTTATACACGAAATGAAAAAGAGAAGAGTAATTTATTTTATTTTATTGAAGAGGTGTTTGACTGTTTGGGAGTGATTTTAAAGATGGGTGAAAATAACTTGTCATTCATACTCTCAAATGTTTGCTCTTTTAATTTGAGAGGTCAAAGAAAAAATAAGTTACATTTTTTTTCCTTCCATTTTCATTAAAATTGAAGAAGAGAGAGACATACTTTTGTTTTTACACTAATCCTTATCTCATCTTTCCACCATTTTCATTATGAATGATGTTATTATAGGCTCAAACTCACCATAAATTATGTACATATCATCATAACAACTAATAATTTTAATATCTATATATTTATAACTATAAGAGAGTGTTCAACTAATAGTTGATATAAAGTTATGTATAAAGTTTATAGTGAACTCGAGCTCAATTATATTAATATTACTCTTTTATTATTGATCATTTTCTTCTATTATCATTTGTAAAACTCTTAAATATAACCTAAAATTCGAGTGTGAATGAACTTATCATTAGGCAGCCACAAGAAGTAGTTAAAATTTGATTGATCAATACAACTTTGGCTATTATTTATAAAGTGAGAAAGTACTATCCACCCCGTAGAGTTAATTAGATCAATATATTGCATATTGTATCTTTAATTTATTTACTCCCAAGAGTAAATAATAACCTACGTGATTTTCACGCCTTGTGTCACCATCTCCACTCAGGCATCTATATAAGCTTGAAAAACATCTCCAAAGTTAGCATTCTATCAAAATCAGCTTGGTGACTCCTCCCACTCTTAACTAGCTAACTAATTTTCTCTAAGCCACCATTTAGGGCTATTGCAAAATCTAATCATGTGTTTCATGACGAACATACTTGGCCCAAGCAAATGAGACACGAGAACCCTAATGATCAATCAACCACTGATGAGATAAGTAGATAGTTAATTTGCTAGAAAATTGGAAGTTGTAATTTAGTGACTCTTCTATCATTATATATTAATATTAATTACCACAATCACAATCAAGGTCATGTGTTTACTTCGAAAATTAAGCAACATAGCACGTGCACATGTTTTCCTTGGTTTGAAATAAGGGAAAGAAAAAGACGTATAACATACATTATTATACATAGTTATATATACTTTAATTACTTTTCCAAGTGTCACTGCCCTTGGAACTGATGAAAATGAAAGGCTGTGTCACGACTCATGAGTGAGTTACAATTGTCACCCAAGACATTTCCTATCTAAGTGATATTTTATGTCCATGAGAGGGACATTTGTATATAGGGTTATCCTTAATCTCTATAGAGTAATGCTGGACGCGGACTCTATGGAGAGGGTTGCTTTAAGCTTTAAGCTTTATAAAATAATGTGAAATTCTAACACACCATTTCGCATTTAGAAATGATTGTCTAGAGCGGGATGTCTTTGCATGAATGAATATATACTGGTGGATTCATTAATGATTTTAGAATATGCTTTAATATCATGTTAAGAATCATTTCTTTCAAAAGCTTAAGTTTTGGAGAGAAATAGTTCTTGACATAATATCATAACTACTATGATAAAAAAGTTAAGAGTTCAATCGTTGTCAACCCCTTATTGACCCATTTTCCAGCAAAAATTACTCACGTTACAAGTCAAAAGAACTATTGCGTGGAAGGCGTGTAAAGAGATATGCAAAATCATTTAATTGTCTATACCTATCAACTTAGCTTTTAGGAGAGATGATTTTTAACATTTTATTACTATAATTATTGACAGAAAATAAGAATAATAGTTTAATGAAATAAAGTATTATAACTCATTTATCAACCTAACACTGCATCCGTTTTCTAATGTTAGTATTTTTTACTTTTTTAGATTTATTGATAATTTAATGCATTTAGACACAACCATTCCCTAATGTTAGTCCTTTTTTTTACATTTATTGATAATTCAATGCGTTGAAATACAATTGTGTCCATATGCATTAAATTATAAATGAATTTAAAAAAATAAAATGTACTAAAATTGAGTAGCGGAAGGAGTATACATGCCATATGAATCAGGCAATTAAAATCAGGAAAAAAACTATGCCAGCATTTTTCATCTCTATATATATACTTCTAGCTAGTCAGTGAACGAAAGTTTAGTATCAATTAGGCAAAGGTAACATCGATCGATGAGATATTTTGCCTTTTGTCCAAATTGTTCCTAGCAAAACTGTTAGGTAAAATTTGATGATTAATTCCAAATACAACATTTTGAACAACTTTGTAGTTTTATGCACACTTTTAATGTACTTCACAACCATATATTTTACTGTCCAAATTAAAATATGTATCATTTCCATTTCAAAAACTAAACTAATTCAAGATGTTATAAATCTGAAAGGAATTGATTAATGATGCAGTGAGTTGTTGCGGAATCTTAATTCGTAGGGACAGGTAATTATAGATAGTTCTGAAAAAAGAAAAAAAAAGAAGAGAGTATTATACATACTTTTGGGTTAGGAGTGAAGTAAAGTTGGGACCCATATGCAAGCTCAAAAGCCATGGAAGAGATATGAAGCATATAGATGAGGGTAGTTAAGCAACTTGCTCGTGCAGGTAATAATATAATGATTCTATTCAAAATCATTGCTTCAACACTATCCCAAAGCATCATGGGTATGCATTATATGTTTTTAAAGGTTTGTCTTGCAATTTAAGATTATTATAACCTGTAATTCTAAAAGGGGAATTAGATCCTTATCCATTAGCTCAAGATGAAAGAGCAATTGACCCTTCTCTCCTGCCCATAACACAAGCTTTAATTTTAGCACTTTTCTTGGTTTCTACCGAACAAGTGTTTAATAATATATCATAAGTTTAGCTAACAAACGTTCTAAAGACATTAATTAAGAAACTTAAAGTGATATGATTTTATTAGAAAAATAAAGTTAATAAGTCATAAATACAATAAAAATAATAAAATTCACAAAAACATTTTATTTTGAGTTTCTTAACAAGTGTTTTAAGAATACTCATTAGGAAATTAGTAAGACCAGGTTAGCTATTTATGTGAACATAAGAGCAAAATAATAATAATATTAATGATAATTAAGAATAAAAGACTAGTTTTGATATAATATTAGCTTAGAGTATTTTATGTGATATACACTAACCAATTATGTATTAAGAGTTGAATAGTTTGTGTCAATACTTAATCAAATAATTGTATGAAATTTTTTTTATACCGCGATACATCAAAATTAATATTAATAATAGTCGTAAGTTCTAATGGAAAGCCGTATTTCATTCATTGTTTTTTTGGTTCCAAAATTTCATAATTTTTGTTTTTCGGGTCATGAGAGTTGATGTTCTTTTTTTGTCGTAGGGTAATTGATGGTGGGCCTTGACCACACGAAAAGGACAACCCGTAAATAGGCAAATTTTCTAAGCTCTAGGCTCAATTTAGATCATAGGGCTCAATTTATGAAATTTATGTGTACCCTATAACTGGATATGCTGGTTCTTAATAGGAAGTATTTCAAGCCCATATTATTCATATTTTGTTTTTGGTATTCAAAAGTTTAGGACTTGTTAATTAGCGTAGCTAATAGTGCCTGGTTAACACAATTCGAATTGGTAGGAAAAAGTTGGAGGAAAATGAAGATTCTGGTATGGTAATTGGGTCCAAGTTCTGAATACTTATACATTTGTATTCAAAAGTATATACATGTAGATAGCTAGAGAGAGGCACTTTTCTTTCTCTCTAGATTTTTCCCTCCTATTCTTTGATTCTTCAGACACCCCTTTTAAAGAGATTGCCACTAAATCTCATGTGGGACAATGAGCTCCTTTTTTCTCGTTGTTTAGGTTTGTTTTTAATAAATAGTTTAGATCTATTAGATTTAGAGTACTTTAGTTGAGTTTGTTGTAGGGATAACAATGAGTATCCATGAGAATGAGTACATGCTCCTCACTACCCATATTTGTTTAATATTTTGTTACTCGTACATAGGGGTTACGACGAATCAGGTAACTCGTTCAACCCGTTGACCCGACTTGACTCAAAGCTGTTTTGAGTTGATCGAGTCAAATTTTCAGATCGACGAGTCAAACCCAGAGTGCTTGTAGGGTTGGTTGTCGGTTTGAAGTATTTAATCGACAAACTGACATACATATCTATATGTGTGTGTGTGTGTGTGTGTGTGTGTGTATGTATTAATTTGTAAAAAATTTGTGTTTCACACGAAATACTTCCAGAGAGAATTACTTAGCGTAAACACAAAAGATTGTTTTTGAAAAAAAAGGGGACAAGTGATAATAAGTTCTCGGTAAAGAACATGGGCGTGAATTTAGAATGCAAGAAATGGAGAAGTGAAATCAGAATGCTTTATTGATGATCATTAATAAGTGATTTCGAAATACAATTTCCTTGCAGAAACCCTAAAGTGCTCAAATGCTCCGAGCTTCTGTGTACCTTGTTGAACGAGTCCTAGAGTATGTGTATTAGGGTTTTTCTTAGGAAAATAAGGGAAAATGTAAAAGGACAAGGTTTTAGGAAAATTGTAGTTAAGTTTGTGCAGTAAGTTTCCGTGTTTGTGGTTTGGCAGAGTAACGACTGGGTGTACGAACGGAACGTGTTTATGGGAAATTTCTATGCATATGATTTGGAAGAGCCCAATGGGCTATTTATAGGCCCTTGGGGTCGATCCGTCCTCATTGATTTCCAACAAAATTAAATGGAAATTTATTGAATTTATGATGTCCTTCTTGACATCACATAGTGAGTCGCCTATATGACTCATCATGCATCATCATTTCATTTGACTCTTTGACTTGCAAGGTGGCCATATATTTTCTATGTGTCTCCCTAGAGCATGGCCGTGTATGGCCATGAATTTTATGCCCACTTCTGCTCGTGTTTGGTTGCTAGCTATTCGTGTACTTCGTGTACGAGTGTCCTAAAAATGATTCGAACACATTATTTTGATCTACTAATTTTTCTTACCAGGAATTTAAGTCAATCCAAGGTATTCGTAAATTTATTTTCATAAAAGTGTTCTTTACGGATACCTATGATACACAACTAAATTCCAGCGATAAAAGGTAATTATTCTAGTGTCTGCAAAATTTTGCGAAATCGCGAACTATTACCTTTACAGACGTTTTTGACGTAAGAATTTATGTTTCTAATTTTCAGCCTAGATAGAGAGCTTGTATATGTATTTATCTGGCGAGATTTTTGCTAAGGAAAAGCGGGATGTTACACCATGCAGCGACTGTTAGGTGCCAAGAGTACGCGATTTCAACTATTGAAAAGGCACCTGTCTGCTTAAGTTTAATGAATTATCTGATTAAATTCCCCACTTTTGTAGGATTTATAAAATATTCTAGAGATGGATGCAAGATAAAAGATCAAAGAGAAATCCCACAGAGAAAGGAAACAAAGAGTAAAGGGGACAAAAGAAGCAGAAAAGCAAAGGCAGATGCGCCACCGCTCAGCGGTGACAACTAAACCGCTCAGCGGCTAGCACGAAGGAACCGCTCAGCGGAAGGGACCTAACCGCTCAGCGGACCTTGCTTCAAAGTGAAGAAACTTAGCTGTGAAGGAAGCTCTGCCGCCGCACCTGCAGCCGCAATGCCACCCTGCTCTGACACCGCTCAGCGCACTGCACGCCGCTCAGCGGCTCTGACAGATAATGTCAGAGCAGAGCCACCATTCAGAGGAACCGTGGCGGTGAAGAAAGCTCAGACCGCTGAGCGGTGCACCTAGGCCGCTCAGCGGTGACCCCAAACTCGGCCTATAAATAGAGGCCGAGGCTCACAACATGAGGATTATATTTTTCTATACTTCAGATCCGATTCCTTTCAATTTCTTTTATATTTCAAATCCTAAGTTAGTTTAGCAACAAAGAGGAGGCTAGTGAAGGAGCCGGGAGAATCAAGGAAGCACGGCGGACGTCGTCATGATAGCGTGAGAACGTGTCATGGTAAGCGTCCATCACCTTGCCTCCGAGATACTCTTGTAAGATGGATTTGTAATCCTCTTGTTGTTGGGATTTTGATGATTGTTATAGACTGATGGTATCCATGTACTTTTACATTAATGAATCTGTCATTTTCTATGATTTGCATGAATCGATTTTACACTTAATGCTTGTTTTAGCTTAGCTACCTGAAGCATGATTTCAAACCGTTTGATTGCGCGTGAGAACGGCATCATAAGTTGGAACTAAATCAATTCATCTAATAAACCTAATTGCTAGAGATAGAGTTAGGGATATTAGTCGCTTTTAACATCTACAATAATGCTGGTGTACTTTGTTAAGTTTGTGTGCGAGAGTGACAACATAGCAAAGGAACCCTGTGATCTTTTCATGCGCGAGAGCGATGAATAAGTTAAGAACTGATGGCGAGAAATCAAAGGAATGTTAGTTCTGATGTTTAAGTTATGAATGCATGAAACTGTAATATGATTCAAATCCCAACAAGCTTCCTGATCTGTCTCTATTTTGTTGCCTATTTATCTTTCTGTTATTTATTTATTTATCTAAATACCAAATCACCAATCCTTTCACTTCATTGTTTAATTAACAAACTCAAGAACGGTATTTTTGCAACTCTCTGTGGATACGACCATACCCGACTGTACTGCAATTGGATTCCTTGTGAATCTGAAAGCTGTAAAGTAGGATGTATTATTTTGAACGACGAGAGTAAAAATGCTTTCAACAAAATTGGCGCCGTGGCCGGGGAGTTGCGTCATAAATACATTGCTTGAGTTTTGTCTAATTAAGCAATTGTGAATATTTGTGTAAATTATTGTAGAGTTTTACTTGTTAATATGATAATCTTGTTCTAATCTTATTGGCTAGTGTATGTTTTTCTTAGCAATTGCGAGGTAAGGTTTCAAAAGACCAATTGCTATTTGATCCGGAAATCGAGGCCACCACGCGAAGGAACAACAGTAGAACAAAGAAAAAGAAACAACTAGCCACACAAAGAAAAGAACAAGAAGCGACTTCATCATCATCAGAAACTAATCAACAAGAAATCATGGCGGAAAATAATCAAGCTGGAAACAACAGGGGTTTTGTCAACTTTACCCCTAGAAACATAATTAAAATGAGTAGAACTAATGGAGCACAACGGGTACCTCAATTACAACCGGGTTTAGTTCAGTTAATGTACGCTAACCCCTTCGCAGGTCTTGATCATGAGGATCCATACAACCACTTGACAAAGTTCTACGAATTATGTGGAACCGCAGCCATGACCGAAGCGGACGAAGAAGCAGTATTTTTAAGGATGTTTCCTCTTACTTTAATAGGGAAGGCAAAGGAATGGCTCTTGGACCAACCTCAACATACTCTTTCTAATTGGGATCAACTTGAAGAAAAATTCTGTGCCAGGTATTTTTCACAATCTAAACATATGGATTTAAAAACTGCAATTTCCACCTTTTTGCAGTCCACAGGAGAAAGCTTGTGTGAAGCCTGGGAAAGGTACAAGTCAATGCTGAGAAGGTGCCCAAGTCATGACCTTGACGCCAGAACACAAATCCATATCTTTAGAAATGGATTACAACAACAGCACAAGTTGATGCTTGATGCAACAGCTGGTGGTCAAATCATGTCAAAGACCCCAGAAGAAGCAATTTCAATCATTGAGTCTATGGCACTCACAGATCAGCAAGGGCAGTACAACAGAAACCCAACAAAGAGGGGAGGTATACTAGAGCTGGGGACAAACGATGCTATCTTGGCCCAGAATAGGCAACTCCAACAACAGTTGGATGAAGTAAAGAAAACGTTAAGCGAGCTGCCTAAACAACTGAAGGAGAGCCAACCACCAAAAAGACACCAGGTATATCAATGTGAACTTTGTACTGGTGATCACCCTACTGGTTATTGTGGTAATAGGGAAGAAGAAGAGGTGCACTTTGTGAACAATCAGCAAAGGCCGTATCAACAATATCCAAGGAATCAAAATCAGAACTATCAACCTTGGAGGCAAGATGCAGGCCCGTCAAACAGAGCACCACCACCCTACCAGAACCAGCAATTTCAACCTCCGCACCAATTTCCAAGTCAGCAAAATCAGCACCAGCCAACCTCCAAGTTAGAAGAAACATTTACACAGTTCATGCACATGTCGATGGCAAATCAGAAAAATACCGATGCCTCGATCAGGAACTTGGAGATACAACTGGGGCAACTTGCAAATGACATGGCGGAATTAAAAAGAGGAAAACAACTCACCGCAAACACCGAACAAAACCCCAGAGACTTTTGCCACAGCAAAGGGGTGAGAGGTGATGATGAAGAAGGACACTGAAAAGAAACAGGCGTCGAGCTAACGACGTAAAACAAGCGCTTCCTGGGAGGCAACCCAGTGTTTGTAAGTTTTTATTATTATTATAGCTTAAGGTGTTAGAATCAGTTTTTATGAAAATGGTGAAAAGAATGCTAAAGAAGGAAAACGAATCAGATTCAGGTACCGCTCAGCGGTACTAAAGTCTCGCTCAGCGGTACATTCGCTCAGCGAACTAAGCATATCGCTCAGCGGACTGAAACCTAACCGAGCCAAGCATTCTGTGTCTAATATGATCAAACTGAAAAAGAAAATATCAGGCAATCATATCATCTCTGAAGCTTATTATGCATTACTTGTGGGAAAGAAAATCTGATTGTTTTGCAGGCCACAAAGCAACAGAAGTTCTTCCAATCTACAAAAAGAGATTTAGTCCTAAAGGAAGAAGAGCATGATTCTTAAACAAGAAGATGAGCCTCTATCTCCTCGAGCGAAATCAGACAAGGAAGCTATATCAGAGAAAGACACTCACCATAACCAGGGAGCATTCTAAAACACCCTAATTACTTTTCCTTAGTTAGTATGTACCTAGGCTTGTTTGTCTGAAAATCAATACTGAGTACTGGATTACTTGAGTCTGATGCATGAATACATATAATATGAATTGAATTGGTTCAAAATCCATGATAGACCTTTGTGAATATATGCATAGATGTCATGAACATGTCAAGATGCATTTATCTACTTGTTGCATGAACATAACCTTGAAAATGTTTTAAAATCAAGGAAGTTGCACCTAACCAAGGTGAGAGAGTGGGCCTATACACTTGTGAGAAAAAGAGAGAATCACCATTTGTTTTGTACAACCGAATTTGTTTGAGTCTCTAATCTTGAGAATTGTATGGAAATGATTGGAAATGATCAAGGCATTCTGTTCATTAGCACTAATACCCACTTGGCCAAATAAGCTTAACCTGATTAGGAATATCCCTTGCTACCCTAATTGAGCCTTAATTGAGAAATTTATTGAAATTTTGCATGATCCCGGAGCCTAAGAGAAAAACAAATGACTTTCCTTAAATTCCTACATTAAGAGAGCATTCGAATGGATTATGTGCAAAAAGCTAAAGTTAGGGGGGAAAAGAAAAGTTGGCACAAGTGGACATAGAACAAAGGAAAATCAGTAGAACAGAAGAAGGAAGATGCTGAAAATATGAAATGTCTTTATCTCAATTACAAAAGAAAAGAAAAAGAAAAAAAAAAATTGAGGGAAAGAAGTCTAACATCCAAGGGCTGTAAAGGAAGAATGTTGATTGAAAAGAAGAAAAGTGACAAAAGAAATTGGTAAGCATGCTCTCTTTATCAGGAATAATTGCGCATCCAGAAAAACCAATTTTCTTTGTAGCCTGGCCACATTACAACCCTTGAAAGTCCTTAAGTGATCCTTGAATGACCATACACTTTGAAATTGATTGTGAGACAGGTAACAAGTTTAAGTTGTTATGATTCAATGGTGATATTGAGCGAAAACACTCACCCCCAACTGGTCCACTGGCCATAGTGTGAATAACAATTTCCTTGATTAAAAAGACATGGGATAGTGTGACTTGTTCATAGCAGTCAATGTGGGTTTTGCACTTGAAATTGTTACGATAATTCTATGATGTATCACAAGTCTCAAGCATGAACTTCATGACTCAATTCAATGAAACATAGAAACTCTTTGTTCATATGCATCATTCTTAACTTAAATCCAATACCTCTTGTTTGAGGACAAACAAGGTCTTAAGTTAGGGGGAGTTGTTAGGTGCCAAAAGTACGCGATTTCAACTATTGAAAAGGCACCTGTCTGCTTAAGTTTAATGAATTATCTGATTAAAATTCCCCACTTTTGTAGGAGTTATAAAATGTTCTAGAGATGGATGCAAGATAAAAGATCAAAGAGAAATCCCACAGAGAAAGGAAACAAAGAGCAAAAAGGGCAAACGAAGAGCAAAGGCATATGCACCACCGCTCAGCGGTGACAAATATCGCTCAGCGGCTTGCACGAAGAAACCGCTGAGCGATAAACCCAAACCGCTCAGCGGACCTTGCTTCAAGGTGAAGAAACTTAGCCGTGAAGGAAGCTCTGCAGCCGCACCTGCAGCCGCAATGCCACCCTGCTCTGACACCGCTCAGCGCACCGCACGCCGCTCAGCGGCTCTGACAGATAATGTCAGAGCAGAGCCACCATTCAGAGGAAACGTGGCGGTGAAGAAAACTCAAACCGCTGAGCGGTGCACTCAGACCGCTCAGCGGTGACCCTCAAACTCGGCCTATAAATAGAGGCCGAGGCTCACACAATAAAAGAATCAAAATTTACCTTTCAGAATTCTCCTTTCTCTCATTTCATTTTCAATTTCAAATCCTAAGTTAGTTTAGCAACAAAGAGGAGGCTAGTGAAGGAGCCGGGAGAATCAAGGAAGCACGGCGGACGTCGTCATGATAGCGTGAGAACGTGTCATGGTAAGCGTCCATCACCTTGCCTCCGAGATACTCTTGTAAGATGGATTTGTAATCCTCTTGTTGTTGGGATTTTGATGATTGTTATAGACTGATTGTATCCATGTACTTTTACATTAATGAATCTATCATTTTCTATGATTTGCATGAATCGATTTTACTCTTAATGCTTGTTTTAGCTTAGCTACCTAAAGCATGATTTCAAACTGTTTGGTTGCGCGTGAGAACGGCATCATAAGTTGGAACTAAATCAATTCATCTAATAAACCTAATTGCTAGAGATAGAGTTAGGAATATTAGTCGCTTTTAACATCTAAAATAATGCTGGTGTACTTTGTTAAGTTTGTGTGCGAGAGTGACAGCATAACAAGGGAAACCTGTGATCTTTTCATGCGCGAGAGCGATGAACAAGTTAAGAACTGATGGCGAGGAATCAACGAAATGATAATTCTGATGTTTAAGTTATGAATGCATGAAATTATAATAGGATTCAAAACCCAACAAGCTTCCTGATCTGTCTCTACTTTGTTGCCTATTTATCTTTCTGTTATTTATTTATTTATCTAAATATCAAATCACCAATCCTTCACTTCATTGTTTAATTAACAAACTCAAGAACGGTATTTTTGCAACTCTCTGTGGATACGATCATACCCGACTGTACTGCAATTGGATTCCTTGTGAATCTGAAAGCTGTAAAGTAGGATGTATTATTTTGAACGACGAGAGTAAAAATGCTTTCAACAGTGACAAAAGGAGATTATGGCTAAATCTTATAATCACAGGGTTAGAAATAAACGTTCTTAAAAGGTGAAATTGTTTTGAAAGCTATTTTGCCCATTGATAAAAAATCTCGAGTTTATGGCAAATGGTCGCCGAATTAGGAAGGACCATTTTTAGCCGCGAAGAAGCTATTAGCGAATGCCTACATAATTAAAGATATACGAAGCCCCTGATGGCAAATATCTCAAAAGTTATAAATCAGAAATTAATTGATATCAAAAGGATTACATATGATTGAATTACAATTGAACGCTCAAAAACTCCTCAACTTGGTGGCTAAGTCCTTCTTTTTCAACCTCGAGATTAGTCATAGTGGACCAAAATCTTGGTTGAAACTTCTACATCCTTAATGACTTGCACCGCACCATTGTTAAAAGCTCTTCTTTGCACTCTTATTGTTTTATATATCTGTCTTTACAGATTTTAGATTCTCAAGGAATCCAATTGCAGTATAGTCAGGTATAGTCATCTCCACAGGGAGTTGGCAAATGTCATTCTTGAATTTGTTAATTAACAATAGAGTAGATGAATTGGAATTTGATTGCAAATTAGAGACAGGAAAGAATATATAAATACAAGATAAAATGACAACAAATCAGAGGTAAGTTAAGAAGCTTGTTGGGGTTGAATCATGCATAGTTTCTTGCATTCATAACTTAATGCAGATGAATTATCTTTCCCTTGATTTTTCCCCATCGGTTCTTATCTTAAACATCTTTTTCAAGAATGATAAGATGATTAGGTTTGCCTTATTAGTTTGTCAATTTCTTGCACAAATTAACAAAGTGAACCTACATTAATGCAGATGTGAAAGCGACTAATAATCTCAATTCTATTTCTAGCAATGAAGTTTATTAGATGAAACGGTTTAAGTTCAACCCTATTGAAGCAGTTTTCACTCACGACAATTAGGTTTATATTCAAGCCTTAGGTAACCATATTAAACATTGAAGCGTTTTCCACTTAATAAAGTAGCTTTTACTCACAACATTAAGTTACAAACAACATTTAATTAGCTGAACTATAGCTAGCATTAAGTACAAACCAATTCATGAAAATCAAAGAAATAGATAGCTTCATTCATACACAAAGTAGCATGGATACAATTAGACTATAGCATTGATCATATTCCCAACAACAAGAGATTACAAAATCATCTTACAAGTGAGGCTCGCAGAGGCAAGGTTAGGGTCACTTACCATGACACCTTCTTACACCGTCCCCGCTGAGCGGCGTGCAGAGCTCTGAGCGGTGTCAGGGCGGCTGCAGAGGTTGCTTCATCTGTAAGTTACTTCACTTTGAAGTAAGGCTCGCAGAGCGGTAGGGGTCTTTGCTGAGCAGTACCTTCACTGAGCTATCCAAACCCTCGCTGAACGGTTTACTCTTCTGCTTCTCTTTTGTTTTTGTCTTGTTTCTCCTTTTTGTTCCTTTCCTCTTTCTCTTATGGGATTTTGTCTGTAAAATTCACCATTTTAGTTTTATTGTATCCATTCTCTCTTTTTGTGAATTTGTAACAAAATAGGGGAATTTATTTGATAATGTATAACTTGTAAAGGAAAAAAGGTTATTATTTTAACTTATAAAAGTACTAAAATATGATACTTGATAACCATCCCTAGTAGAGACCTCTTTAGGGGCAGCTTTCTTGATTTTCTAAAGTTTGGCTTCACCTAGTCGGAAAGGTTCTTGAAGAAGAGATAATTTTTTAGCAAGGCGACCATCTTCAGCTCTTGCATTTGCCAATTCTTGCTCAAGGCGAGCAATAGTAGTCGCCATGGTGGTTCGCTCTTCTTCGACAAGTGTAATGTTTTTCCGACTAAAATCAACCGCATTGGTGGCTTTATTCTTAGCCTCATGGAGAAGTTGTAGACGCTTCTCAGTGATCGCGACGATTTTATGAGCCTTTTCTTTTCGTCGCATACCAATATCTTATTTACCAAGAACATGACACACATCTATAATGCGATCGACAATAGAGGCTAAAGATTTGGTAAAATTTTCTATAGCAGCCGCATGAGGAGTTGTGTTGAGGCTAGATAAATATCAAGAAGTTGTCCTTTCAAAGGCCCATCGGTCGCAAGATCCTTAGTAGGATGACCAAGAACTTCTTTCAAAGAAGTTAGACCAGCGACAAGAAAGGAAGGCTTAGGGACAACAACTGAAGTCTGAGGAGGCTCTTCAACCACTGGTACTTGAACCTCGACGACCTCTATACTTTGGATTTCCGTAGAATGTGATTCACTAGGACCCCCCGGTCCTAGATTTTATTTGTTCATATTTCTCCATGAAGTCAAAATTGAAGATATCTTCAAAATTGTCATCAGGACTGGAGGTGTTTGGATTTTCCACTTCGGGAGCAGTTGTAGGTATTTTTGCGACATGTGGTTGTGATGATTGTGATGGTGGTGGCGATGTGGTGGCGGTTACTAAAATGTAGGAGAAGTTGAAGAATAGTAGAGTTGAGCCGTAGGTGATGGCGAAGCATGATGAGTCGTCAGGGTGACCATTTTGTCTAACTTCAGCCTCTTAGAAAGAGGTAAGTCATCATTGGAGTTTCCCTCACTGTCCGAGGCGACTTCTACGGTCCTTTCATCAACTTGGGCATCATGCAACCCCGAAGATTTGGATTCATTAGGGAGCACCATGACGCGTTGCTGAAAAGAAATACAAAGCATTAGTTAAGAATATGAAGATAAAACATTGAAGAAAAGGTGATGAGTTAAGGTATAGCTTTAGTTTGGCAGCAGTCGACGGAGTCAACTTAGCAAATTTGGCAGGATGCTAGCCTTTGGAGGGCTGAGAAAAGAAATATATTTATCAACAATTTTAATGCTTGAAATAATGGAATAGAGAACAATGAGTGACGAAGAATACCATGGGAAGCGATGGTTTCTTTTGACCCGCTACTGTGGGAGGTGGAGGACTTTTCGTCTTGGTAGACTTGATGGTCGCCATCTTCACCAAGTGACTTTTTTTCTTTAGCTTTGATGCCTCTTCCTCTTCTTCCTCGTCACTGGTCCATCTTTCCTCACGACGGTGCTTGGAGGAGAGTGCTTTTTTAGTCTCTATAAACCCCTCATTTACTGAGACAAAACCATTAGTGAAGGACTAAATAAAAAGAATATGAGAATGTGAAAGTTATCATGAGGCACGTCGCCTACTACCCTGGTGGGATAGTCGGATTTGTGGACGTATCCGAAGGAAGGGTGCAATAATGGCCTGAGAATGTAACGACCTTACGCCCATATTTAAATTCCTTAAGGTTAAAGGGCAACCGTATAGCCCCTTGAGGGGGATTCGGGAAGGGATCAAGTAACCAAAAAGATGTGTTCAGAAAAGGAGGAAACTTAAATGGTCGCATATACAAATGAAAGTTAGAAAATGGGTTTTTGGCTTTCGCCTTTTCGAAAGATTTCAAACAGCGATCTTCATGAGCTTAAAACTTTTTCCTACAATTTTCCTCTGCATCTCTTAGAGTCTCCTCTAAGGCTCTAGGATTGTATTTAACTTTAAAGAATTTCTCGAAAGCTTGAATTTTGTGAACATATGTACTTTTCGACTTCGAGTCAGCCGGCTGAGTCTGCACAAAATAGTGTTGCATGAAATTTAAACACTCGCTCAGAGAAAATGAGTGTTGTGAATAAAAGTTGAGCCACCATGCATAAAATGATTCAGACATGAATGAACTTGGCTCAAAGCGACAGTAGTGAAAATGAACCTTCCTAGACTTGTCGCCACGAAGGGTTGCTGCCAACTGGTCGCTCGAATTGAACTCTTTGCGACAGAAGACTCTCTTAAATTCAGTGAAAGGGAGTGAGGGTATGAGTTTTGAAAGGCCAAATTGTCTAGAGACGAGGTTGGGAGCATGCAGTACGACACTCCTGGAGTTCCCTCCACTAGGAAAGCCAGAAGGGAAGATCTGAACGCAGAGGAATTCTGCTCAAAGACGGTCACTTTCCTTCCTCGCGGTCAATTCGTTTGGGACCATAGGTCTTATGAACCATGATGGTCCTACGTCGCGCTTTACAAAGGGAGCAACATCGATGCCCCTTTGATCTTCCACTCCAATTTGATGGAGGAGCTTGAAGAAGAAGGTAAAGTTTGTTGGACGGGAGGCTTTTGTTGCCTTTACAAGTTGTTGGTAAAAACATAGTCGCGGCCTTGCTACCTCAGAATATACATCGTCGCTCAGAATGCGACTTTAAAGATGACTCTTAAAAATGGCATTTAGCCACAATTGCAAGTGTAAAACGAGCCCCAATAGCGTAACCTTTGGCGTCGCTGCATGAATGCTAGCCAAAGGGTCCGAGATAGCATCATATAGATTGGCCAACAAAATCTTCACCAAACATATTTTCCTTCCTTCATGCAACATAAGTGCTAGAAGCGACATATCGCTTCCCTTCCTTTACATATTTAGGCTTTTAGAGCAAAAAAACACAGCTCTAAAGCCAGTAATTGAGGAAAGCGACATGTTCCGCAACACTGACAGCATCTTCCTCACGACCCATGTTGTTGGTAACAAAAACTTTATAAGTGTTGGAGGAGTAGTCGACTTCATAATCTAGTCGTGGCACCTCCATATTGGGGATGGATGATTTCTCCAAGGGGAGAAAGTCCTGTTATAGCCGCGACCTCAAATAGGGTGGGGGGAATCATTCCATAGGCTGTATGGAATGTGTTTGTGGTAATATCCCAGAATTGGAGGGATGCTTCAATCATGGAGAGATCAAGCTTGATGTCATCACGAGAGATTTAGATGCAATCGTAAATGCCCATTTCCCTCCAAAAATCTCCCTTTTTTGTCTCTACCCTAGTGAGCCAAGATCGAAACTTGTATTCTTTTTCCCCATTCTTTGGGGTAGCATGAATAATCCTCGGCTTGTGGAAAAAACTAGTAGGAATGAGAGGACTGTAGATGAAAGGGTGTTGTTCGGTATGGGTCAGAAAGTAAGAATCTATGTAAGAGTCTTTTGTGGCATCGAAGATGGCGGAAAAGGGGCCTAAGAAGCTATGAATGGTGTTGGAGACAGAGAAATGGATCAGTACCTGGCTAGCCTTTATTTGGTGTGTGGTAGGGCTCACGGTCAGGGCCAAGGGAACCCCTTGACGGACAAGGGGGCAGGAATTGAAGTCACCGAAGTGGCAACTCAACCAGAATCTTTCTGAGGTGCCTTGCCTTTAGAGGAGGAGGTTTTGGTGGTCTTGGATGCCATGGAGGTGATGATGAAGGTATGAAGTGAAAAGGGTTGAGGACGGAGAGAAGTATTTCGCTCTAGATTCGCAAAAAACTTGGGAGTGTTACCAAGTGGCTTCAAATACACAAGAGGGGGGTGAATTGGGTATACAACTTTTTCACAAAACTTTTCTTACTTGAAAAAACAAGCTAGCAAATATCAACAAAGATATAAGAACAAGTAATAAAGCAAGCTAGCACAAGCAATGTTAAAGTAAAAAGTTAAGGGATAAAAAGAATGCAAACTCAATTTATCTTGGTTCGACCACCCTTGTGATCTACGTCTAGTCCCCAAGTAGATTTTCTCCATATCTTCAAGCTTGAAACTTAGGTGCTTGAAAAACCATTACAAGAAAGAGCATTCTTCTTCTGCCTCAAGTAACCTTCCTTAGGGATTCCACCCTAATCAATTTAGAGGGATACATCACCCTCTTTACAAGAGTGAAATTTATGGATTGGAAACTTTCTCAAAGAGTAGATAATACAAATTGAAGCTCTATAGGTGTATGTGTGAATAACTCTCTTTTTGGCTTAGAAAAATGGCTTAATAAATGCTCTTAATGATTTATAGAATGATAGGAATTTTGGAGTTAATGTTCTACTTTAAATTACTGAGTTTGGTGGGTATTTATAGTGCTCCAAGTGATCCTAGCCGTTGTGTATTTAATGCACAAGAAACAGTACAACAGAACTAGCCGTTACTGTCTTTAGAGACTGAGTCGTTTGAATGACTAAAGTAAATTCATTCGAATGACATATGTAATGTAGCCGTTGTGAGTCTCTTCTGTCAGAGTCATTCGAATGACTAATCTTGAGTTATTTGAATGACTTGAGCCTTGCAAGGGTCACAGATAGCACACGAGCTTTGTCAATCAAATGACTACTTCGAATGTCTCGGGATTGAGTCATTCGAATGACTTGTTCGTGAGTCATTCGATTGATCCTTTACAAATCTTGTTCAAACTCATTCTTTTTCTTGTCCTTCTTGATTCCTTTGTTTATCTAATCTATTTTAAGTTCTAGAATCAAATGTTTGTTTGCACGAGCCATTTTAGAAAGCTTTTTAGATAGGTTTATCACACATAAACCTTTAACACATTTCCTAAATCCTAAATCTATATTTTCTTGGAATTCCTTGACTTGGAAACTTGCGTCTTTGTCTTCATCAAAACCTTCTTCATATAGCATTTACAGCGAGATACGGAGAGTCAAGAGTTTGAACATGGTTAAACAGTAAAAAATAAAATGAGAAGCAAATGGGGTATTTATACTGAACGGTGACTGTGAGAAAAGGAAGAAATGAAAGGTTGGGTAAATTTATCTTTACCCCTAATTTAATTTAATTTTACTTCTAATTTAATCTAAAGAAATGATTTCATGGGAGAACATGAAAATTATTATGGTGGCGGAAGTGCAAGGGGTTTGTATCGGAAACCATGTACGAATGATTGATGTGTCATTTAAACAGGCCTTGAAAATATGAGCGGCAGAGTACATTACATAAATACCCTCCAAGTGAAAATTCTAAAATTCAAAGTTCCCACTTTTTTCTGATACGAAAAATCCAAAGGTGAGAACTTGGGGAGGTGAGCAAGTTTAGACAATGACAATGCGAGCAATCATCAAAAAGAATGTTGGCGATGACAGGATGGGTTGAAGTCGATGATAAACAATAGGTGACAGAAACAAGTTTGGAGAATGGTTGATTATCCATTTAGTAAGGCCACTAGTCGACAAATATGTGTCGCGACCAATGGATTAGGAGAAGTATATTAAGTCAAGACTGTCGCGAATGTGAGAAAATTAACTTAAAGAATGATGGTCGCAGTAGAGTAACAAGAATCATCTACAAGGCTAATGTTGCAAGATGATTTAAGAGTTAGTGCAGGAAAGGATCAAGACAATTCAAATAAAGTATTTTGGAGGGAACGGTTACCAACGAACACCTCTAGTAAGGTAAACTTCCCATCTGACGTGGCACACGAAGAGCAATAACTACCCATCTTTAGGATTTGACGCGCGCACGACAAACACATGATAGTAACCACTATGCATACGTGTTGTGCATGGTGGTTAACTGATCCGAATTTTTCGGACCATAACTGATTGTGTGGTAACCGTCACCAGAGCGGGGAACGATGGTTACAAGTTCTGAAACTCTATAAATATGGGACTTAGGAACAAGCAAGAGGGTGTTTCATTGATTACCAAATACTCACAAGTCCCCTAACGACGAAAACAGTACACAGAAACCCAATGTATGCCACTTCTCTTTACATTTCTGCACTTTATTTCTCGTTTTAGTAGGAGTAGTTCCTTTACTTTATTTTCCTTATTCAGACTCTTCTTTTATTTTTATTGCTTAAATCCCTGTTTCTACAAGGGAATTGTATTTCGAAATCACTTATTAGTGATCATCAATAAAGCATTCTGATTTCACTTCTCCACTTCTTGCATTCTATATTGACGTCCATGTTCTTTATTGAGAACTTATAATGGCTTGTCCCATTTTTTTTAAAACAATTTTTTGCATTTGCACTAAGTAATTCTCTCTGGAATTATTTCGCGTGAAACAACACCCACATGACAACCTTACATCTATCTTATTCTCAAATCTCACACAATTTCTCTCCCTTCCTCCTACCATTTCGTCGCGCCACCACCCACCACCACTGTCCGCCAACGCTTTCTCTCTTTCTCCTTTACTTAATTAAACTCCCTCTCACCCTCGATCACTCACTTATGATGATTTTGTTATGATTTAGTAATTTATGTTATGCTATGTTAATGTTATGGTGGCTTATTTTTTTTGTGCACGTGTTTTTTTGTTGTTGAATTGATACTTTTTTTTATATTAAAAAAATACAATTTTTTTAAATTATAAATATAGTTTCTTTTTACTACAAAGAATACAGATTTTTTGATAAGGCCTAAATGCTAAAAAAAAGGCTTAATTACCCAAAAAATGTCTAAAAACTCTCAAAATAGTGGACAAAAGTTTTGAAAAAACAATATCTTGATTGACAAGTCGGCTCGAGATGGGTCATCCCATTTAAAACTACACAACTCGACTCGTTTGACTTGTCATTGAGTTTATTGGATGGGTAAATGTATCTGAAAAATATGTCTCTAATTGGTCGACGTACACCCTACTAGTACACATACTCATACCCATCATGGATACGTATCCCCCATATCTGAGAAGATTTGCATCTCCATGGGTATCCACAAGAGTTTCCAACAATTAAAAAAAATTATAAAAATCACTATCAAATATAATATATTGCAATACTAATAGTAACAAATCGCAATCTAAATTAACAAAATATATAATAAAAATTTAATAACATTATAAATACAAATGAATTAGGAATTTTAGTTTTTATATTTATATAGGTAAAAATAGTTATATAATTTTATATATTAATGAGTAATTAATGGGTATCCATGAGTTGGGTACCTTAATTCTCGTATCAATACCCATTAGTAAACGGGTATGAATATTTGTCATCATAGGTATAAAAATTGTGGGCATACCCGTACTGGCCCGTTAGGGGTAATACTCATGAGTATCTGAGTTTGTGGGTGTTTTTGCCATCCCTAATTCGTGGTGTTTTTCTTCATAGAGGCTTTGTAGATAATAAAAGTATTCAAGATGATGAAGTATTTAGATCTAATGTGAAATGAAACATAATATGTCCTTCAAATTGTATCACTAGTAGTGTTGTCTCCACTGTAAAAGATACTTAGACATCGAAAAGTCTTTAGGTAAAGAGCAAATCTACAGATCTGTAGCTAGTTCAAGATGTAAAGTGCATTTGTTTGTTATTTAGGTTAAATGTGATGTACTTTTGTTGCCTTGTATGTGCCATGTGACTTATCTATGAACAAAACTATATGATTCTAGTAAAAACAAAGTATATACATGTAGAAAAATTCAATAAAATTAACACATTATAATTTATTTAACTTTTGAAAAATGTAAATTAACTCTTTCCTCATGCACGGTTGAAATTAATTTTTTTATAAATAATCTAAATTTAGTATTTTATGTACTGATGGTTACGGACCGATTCAAATGGAATTTGAGGTCATCCTAGATCGGATATCAAATATTTCTTTTTTGACAAGAGGAAAGAAGAATTTTATTCATAAAAAAATTTAATGACACTTATAAATTGAAAATAATACATAAATTTTAATATTAATAAGAAACGGATATACCTTTCATTTTGAAATAACTGAAAATCTGTAACTCTGCTATTTACTTTTAGACTATCGATCTCTAAGTGTCTTTTATATCGAAAATCAACACTATCAATACTGTAATTTGAAGAATGCATTAAGTTTCCCTTCATGATAAATTTGAATATCTTCTTCATGTGTAAGATTTATAAACGAAATCTCACAAAGAGAAATTAAAACAACATAAAAGAGAAAGAAAATACCATAAAGAGAAACAAAACTACAATTATAAAAGAAAACGAAAGCAACACGAAGGAAAACAAAAACACTCGCAAAAAGAAATGAAAAACAAAAAAAAAAGTCTATATATTTGTGCAATGCAAAGTTCAACAAATTTTTTTAAAAAAGATGTATAGTGTATAAGAGTTTTACAAATAAAAAATAATTGGGGTACACGTCAGTCATGTTACCCGTACATTCACCATGTACAAAATATGAAAATTAATTGGTATATGTCATATTTCGTACAAATCGTGAAATTTGGAATAATCTAACGATCACGCGACTACAACACACATTCTCACGAGATTTTTCCCCACACTCACGTGCACAAACATTATGTGTTATTCTACACAAACTTTAGAGATTAAAATTCACATGAATATTTTGGTAAATGTGTGTTTTTCATGTTTTTAATGTTTGTGCACCCTCGTTCTCAATGTTGGTGCAATTACATTGTTAAAGTGTGTGCTTTGATGCTATAGACGTTTGTTAACATGAAACACAAGCATACTTAGAAATACCACACATGCACAAACTTTATATATTAAAGTGCACAAACATTATGTGTTACTCTGCACAAACTTTAGAGATTAAAATTTACATAAATATTTGGTAAGTGTGTTTTTCATGTTTTCAATGTGTTTTTCATGTTTTCAATGTTTGTGCACCCTCATTCTCAATGTTTGTGCAATTATGTTGATAAAGTTTGTGCTTTGATGCTCTGGGGGTTTGTTAAAATGAAACACAATCATACCTAGAAACATCACATGTGCACAAACTTTATATATTAAAGTGCACAAACATTATGTGTTATACTGCACAAACTTTAGAGATTAAAATCGGTATAAATATTTGGTAAGTGTGCACAAACCTTAAGTATCATAATGCACAAACATTGTATACGTCAATGCACAAACTTTACAAATTCTAACATGTATATTTCACAAGAAACTCATATAATATACACAAATTATCAATGCACAAGCTTTATATACTAAAATGTACAAACTCTACAGACTAAATGCACAGATTTTTTGAACAATTTTGCAAAAGATTTCCCCAAACACAAATAGTAAAGGTCATCCAAAATTTCAAAATTAAATCACATACATTGGTCGAAAAGTAAGGAAAGTTCAAAATCCTGCAATCAACTGCAAAAACTCTAAAAAGTTATAGTTTCAAATCCGAAACATAAATGTGGGCGTTCGTTATCGAGTGCTTAATCATCCTTCGTTCGGTGGTGGTTTTAGTGAAATTCGGGCAGAGATGAATAGAGAATGATGTTGGTTTTGCGAAGGAGATGTGCAGACACAAGCGGTTTCTTTGTCGTGTGTATAGATGCGCACGTAATAGGCGAGTGAGTGAACGTGGGAGACAAAGGTTGTTTGGGAGTTATTGTGTGGGCCCAATCGTATAAATACGAAAGTGGATGCTAAGAGGATGTACATGTAACAAGACTATTTACAAATTTTTTATTTCAATATTGAAAATGTAGGGTATTTAACTGGTGTGTAGTGTTTTTTTTTTTCTAGATGTACCTACGTATGAGATTTGAAAAGCAAAATCAAGTTGTTGCACCTCAATTTTGCTTTTTTTGACATGTTTTAACTTTTATGCTTTAATGACGATTTGCCACACTAAATCAGATTGTTGCAACCCCATTTAGGTGTTTATTTTTTTATCGTGTTTAACTCAATATGTAGTTGTAAATTCATTGATACATCCATTCGATTACCTATATTCATTCTGAGAACTTTAAAATTTTTCTCTCTCACTCACTCAATTTCTACTCTCAATAAAAACACCCTCCTTCTCTTTTTCTTACTTTTTTTTTTTTATGATAGTGTAAACACTGACTCTCAATTTTTATTTTTTTTTTTACAATTTACAGTATTTATTGGCATAAAAGAAGAAGAAGAAAAAACAAGGGAGTAGAGCAAGGAGTCACACCACCCCCAGCAAGAAGTCAAACTAGCAGTTGTAAAAAAACACCGAGAGCAGCGTTAGACACTGCGAGGGAATCAGATTCAGATTCCCATGTGTCACATTACAGGAATTTTTCCAAAATAAACTAAAAAAAATACTCATTTCCATAATAAAGTATTTTTAGAGTTATTCCTAAAATAAACATTTTTTTATATAAAGGGAATCGTGGATTTAAGTTGACTTCTGCTAAAGTTTCTAGCACAGTTTCCTTATGTTTGAAATTTTAGGTTTTTTTATTTATTTATGGCCCCAAAATTTGTATAATCCCATAATATGGTGTCTTAAAAAAAATTATGATTGTATGAGTTTATTTTTTGAAATGGCCACTCTGTGTGACGATTTTAAACATCTGAATTTATTTTATTTTATTTTTAGGTCTAAAATCGCCACCCAGGGTGGCGATTTCAGATTCTGAAATCGCCATTGACCTCGACAATTTTAGACCTATTTTCGTTTTTTTTTATTTTCTGAAATCGCCCTAAACAGTGGCGATTTTAGAAGTTTATCCCACACTTTCATACTTTTTCATTCTAGCCCATAATTCGGATTTTTTTTTTCCAAAACCCACCCCAATGTAAAAACCCCGAAATTTTAAGTGGCACCCTTGGGGTATTGAAATTTTAAGTAACCTATCCCTAATACGCTTCCAGCTTCTTGTGCTCTGAGGACAGTTGATCTCAATGGAAATGCATTAGATGGGCCACTTCCCAAGTCTCTTACCAGTTGCACAACATTAGCGGTATTAGACCTCGTAAGATCCACACTGAGTGCGGGAAGTCTATGACATTTTATTGTTTACTAAATACAATTTTTTTTATTAATGGTCATTTCATAACTTATAATCATGTCTTTTTTAAGAAAAATAATGTTTATTATTAATATAAATTTTTTGAATGTTATAGTTAGCCTTCGCTTAACACTAAAAAATGATTTTTGCTATAATTCAATTTTTGTAGTCTATGACCTTTTATTTTTACTAAAAATGACTTATTAAATTAATGATCATCTTTCATAGGTTATAACTAAGTCTTTTTTTAAAAAAATAAAATTTATTGATAATGTGCATTTTTTGAAGACTAGTCTTGGATTTTCATTCAAAAATAATTTTCAGCAAGTTGCAATTTTTGTAGCTTATGACCTTCTATTTTCACTAAAATCACCTTCTTAGACTAATGGTCATCTTTCATATGTTATAATCATGTCTTCTTTTTTTTTTGGAAAAAAATAAAGTTTAATATTAATATGCATTTTATATTGGTTATACCCTTGGATTTTCTCTCAAAAATGATTTTCAGTAAGTTACAATTTTCGTAACTTATGACCTTTTATTTTTACTAAAAACGACTTCTTAGATTGATTTTCATTTTTTTATAAGTTATATCCATGTCTTTTTCGTGAAAAATAGTTTATCGTTAATATACATCTTTTTGAAAATATAGCATTGAATTTTTACTTTAAAATGATTTTTGATAAACTGCAATTTTTGTAAAAGTCGATTTAAATAGACTTCTAACTATAAAAAAAATCTTGGTACACAGGAGTCAATGTAAATCAAATCACTTTATATAAAAAAAATTATTTTTAGAATAACTGTGCAAATGATTTATTTTAAAAATATGTATTTTTTTATAATTTATTTTGGAATTTTTTTCCACATCACCAAAAGGCAATTTTGGATTTCAGTAGCCCGAATTAGTCTTGTAAAAATGTAAATGTGCAAAAACACCGACATACCAATATTATTATATTGGTTTTTCAATATATAAAAAAGACCCTACATGAGTTTTACACAATTAATTATATATTGCTATATCAATAAAAAAATTGACTTTTGTATTCACTAACTTAAAAATATTTAGCTTAAATACGTTTCGGGTCCTTGATAAACTTAGAAAATTTGGTTTAGGTCTCTAAAAGATTTTTTTTGGTCCAAATATATGAGAAATATTTGGTTTTAATTAGTCCTGCCATTGATGTAGCTCTATTAAGTGTTGATGTGGCTAACAGACTATCTCGTCAATAGTGTCATATGAACAAAATAAACTAACCTTACTCATTATTAGGCTCAAAATGACTCATAACTCGATATTTGACCTGAATTTGTCCCCCAAGTCATGACTCACGCATGACTCAGTTCGGGTTAAATAGCGAGTTATGGGTTCAATTTGGGTTGTGTTATAGGTTACATGAGTTTATTTTACTCATATGACATTAAGACTAAATAATTTATAATATGTTATAAACTAAAATCAAATATTTATAATTTGTTTGAATCAAAACAAAAGAAAATATTTTTAAGGATCTAAACCAAATTTTAAAAAAAATTTAAGGACCCAAAACATATCTAACCAAAATATTTTATATGTATGATTGAATTTGATTAGAAGATAATATAATTTTTTTTTTATAATTAATGAGTAAGGACGTTATAGAAGTTTTGATGGGATATTACATGAATGTTATAAACCACTCTTAATTATTGTAACACAATAAAATAGGATAAATATATGGCACAAATAAAATACTAGTTTTGCTTAATTTTTTAATGCACAAAAAATACTAATTTTTTTTATACTCAGGATTGTCATCATCAATAATGACTAATCTCCTAACAATAATGGAGCTTATATGAAGTGATTGATTCCTACCTATAAAATGTTTTTCCAGCAAAATACTAGTTTTACTGCAGGAAACTTGACCTAACTAGGTTTTATGCCTGTGGTGTCAACCGACAATTGACAAGTTGTTATATAAATAAAGAAAGTTCATTAAGAAGTGGTCCTACACAGAGGGATGTAGGCCCAATAATGTTTATTAGGTGGCAATTGAAAGTACTGAATTTGTAATCCTCAGAAGGGTTGAGGGAACAAATGATTTTTATTTCTTTTTTTACCCATTTTTTAAATACCACAATTATATTTTGAGTTTTTGATAACAAAAGCGTTAAATTTACTTGTGAAGAAATCTAAATTAAAAATGTTTTGATTACTTTTTATGCTTGCAAATTTGTAATGCATGAAAAGCTTCAAATGCTTACTCTTTCCATAAATATTTTCACTTTTTTTTTTTTTTTAACAAGGGAGTCAGTTAAATTGGTCATTGCTATGTTAGGGACCAATTTAGTCCCTCAACCTCAATCATTCAAAAACAAATGAATGATTAAGATTATATATAAAAACAATTACGTAGCAATTTATTTTTATAATTTATTAATACTTCTATTTGATTTGTCCATTTTGCCCTTCTACTATTATTATTTCCTTCCATGGTAGTTACACCAGTGGAAAGTTGTGGTTGTGGTGGGCTGGTGGCCCCGGAGGAGAGTTGTGATGGCCCCGTAGCGTGGGCTGTGGCGTGGGCCCAAGTGAGAGAAAAAGAGAGATAAATGGTTTTTTTTTTTTTTAAAGAGAAAATAATGCAAGTGGGCAAAAAGTAATTGTCTTGTATTTTAAGAATTTTTTAATAAAAGGATCAAAATGGTTCATACGTTAGCTTGCACGAGGTTGGCAAGTACCTTTTAACAAGTATGTTAAAGTATTTAAGGTATTTGTTAGCTAGCTTTTTCTTTCCTTATATTTTTAGGGTTTAGGGACCAATAAACATTTACTTTTATTTTTTTTTACATATTTTTTAGGTTTTAGGAACCAATTAATAATGTTCATTTTTTTAAATAATTTCAATTGATAATATTCATAAAATATACATTAAATATATTTCACGAATATATATAATAAGAATCTATAAGTACTTTTAAGCTAATTTTAAGGTCAATCAAAATCAAATATCTTATCCTGAGATTGTGTTAGCAATTAAGATTAAAAAATTTAAATCTTTTCAAAGAAAATTAAATTGAATTAGTTTTTATATTATTAAGTCACCTTTTACTCGACATAATGAAAAAATTTACAAGAACAAAAATGCTTCAAGTAATTAATATTATTTTTATATAATAATAAAATAAAAATAAATTAATATTATTTGTAATAATAATAAATCAATTTCCCTTTTATCTTTTTTTTTAATTAAGGAAAGAGATGAGAATTGAACATTGGACTTCCAATTTAACCAAATGTAGAAACAACCACTAAGTTGTAAGCTCAATCACATTTCCTTTTTATCTTGAGACTATGCAGGCATATTCTCAAATGGTATTTATAGCATAAAAATTGTTTTCATATTATTTTAAGAAGATTTTAAATAGATAAAAATCACATATACAATTGAGGTGATAAGTGTCTTAATCCCTTATAATCAAATTAACTCTCCAGTTTTAACTTTAAGAATGAAAAAAAAAAAAAATCTTTGTTGAGAAACTTCTATCCTTTTTAAGGATATCAATCAAGTTAGACTAGATTAGTTGAATTCCTAATAATATCGTATAAATTTTGTTAGTTACATCTAAACTAAAAAGAAGCATATATAAAATTTGAAAAAAAATAAAAGATTTAAAATGAGAGTCCAATCTTGATCCTGCAGTCTCACTTCAAGTAATCTGGTTTATGAGACTATATTGACTCGGTAAACGAAAAACAAAAGATAGCATATTAATTACAATAATTTTAACTACTTAGCATATTGTGTACTATTATCAAGAGATATATATTTTAAATTTATATTGTGTTAACGTTAATTTAAAAATTATTTTAAAAGGGGAGAATAATAACGTAAAATTAAAATTTTAGTGGTTCAGGGCGAATCACGACATTTTATGTTGCATGAGACGTAACAAATGGTGGATAGCAGCCCAGGAGTTGTCTTTATTATATCATCAAAACCAAGCCAACACGTGTAAAAGTTTCTTGAATGTTCTTTTTCTTTTAATATTTCATACCATATATTTAATCTTAAATTGAGTATAAAAAATTTAAAATTAACAAATTAAGTCAATATATCATTCAAAAAATTGTTTCATTTTTTATAATACATTTATTATGTATTGAAAAAATATTATTTATTAATTTTTATTAAATATATTTAATAATTAATAATATTTTTAAATCACGTATTAAATATTAAAAATGTCAACATGAAAAGCTTTTCTCTCCCACTTGATAGTTCTGCAACGCTGGATCGACGTGTCATTTCAGTACGGTTGTTATCAGAGTCACCACCACGCCAACTTGACGCTGGCAACGGGTGGATTGATTGTTCCTTTGGACTTCGTCATCCATTCATCGTTGTCATTACGAGCACGTGACTGTGCAGGATAGCTAGGATTAAGAGAAAGATTTTCTTTTGGGTGCTAAGATAAAAGGCTTTTTTTTTTGTTTGTTTACGAGTGTTGATTAAATTCACATCACTTAATTAAAAGATAAAGTGAATTTTCATCCCATAACACCTCATTATATATATATATATATTATCATATTAATCATTTTGGCACATTAATTATTGCGTTAAAGATAAAAGAAAATAATAATAATAACAACTCATAAAAATTGAATTTGCAAGTTATATTTTCTTTTGCTTTCGGGACGCATTAGACTTTCTCTAAAACTATGTTACACCAATACAGGTATAGGTATTGTACAGTATGGTATGATACGCAAATACAATACATTTATCAAAATATTAAATACAAATGCACCAATATATATTAAATGAAAAGTAATATATATTATTAAATATTGCTAATAATGTTAACTATGATCTTTGATCTTTTAATTTTGTGAGACTAAACAAATGTTATCTCCTAAATATAACAATTTATTTAAGATGATTTTTTTTTAAGTTCATAACTAGTGTGTCCATCAGTGTGGTTCCGATGACTAATTTCTTCGTTGACTTATAGACATCTTTGAAGGTGGGATAGTTGATCCAAAAATTTAAAACTACTACATACCCAAAACATTAGTTGTAAATTAAAAAATAATTTAAGACAATAGTATTTGATGTAAATATGTGTACGACACACATACGCGAGAGAAAATGAAGTATTTATGCATCGCAACTCTAAAAGAAGTTATTAATTTATGTGTATATATATATATATATATATTAATTTAGAAAATATAAAGCTAAATAACCACTTGAATATTCCCACTTGATTCCTCCACAGGCTGCTAGGTTATGGCCAATACGGGACTATATATACCCCCGTCAACAATCTATCAAGTGTACACACGCACACATATTGAGATCTCGTTACATCCCACGCTATAGTCCAACATTTATAAGAGAAAAAATGACTATTCTCATTGAACAACCAGAATTGGCAATGCAACATGGTGAGGAGAACATTGAGCATAATTCTCAGCAAATTACCAATGAGTTGGTCCTGGATGGTGGGCTTCCATTGCCAAAAACAGTGTCACAAGATGGATTTATAGCCCCTGGAATCAATTCATATGGCCACACTTTCAGGTCTCCATTTTATATATTACATTGTCCTTTCACATTTCTTTTATTATTATTATTATTATTATTATTATTATTATTATTATTATTAGATTTGGTTATTTTTATATGGATATATATATGACGAACTTCTTATTGTAGATTATAATTCATTATTAATGCAAATTGACATAACCAAATGGAACTTAATTTGTGCGTGTTTTATCCTTAAATACAGAGACTATTATGGTGTAAGCAAAAGGCAAAAGTCTGTGGAGGAATTCTACCGATTACAACGGATGCATCAAACATATGAATTTGTAAGCTACAGTCTTTGATCTCTCTCACTCACACACACACTCTCTCTCTCTCCATCAATGTCAAAAGTCTATATTTAAATTATATGTAAGTATGCATTTGGATATGATATGAGTACAATATTTAACATTTCTGCATTATGATTCTTTTAGAGCGAGACTATGCATAAAAGCGTGAATAACTCCTCATTTTTTTAGTGCATGTGAGAATATTTATAATTAATTTTGACAATCATCAAAAATAAAAAAATTTCATTTCTAAAATTTTAGACTAAGTTTTAAGTGTTCCTATCTAAATTTAAAATGCTATTATTAATATTTTAGAGACATACCCATATTAAAGGAAATTTTCTGTAACATTGTAACTTTTCTGTAACATTGTAACTATGCCTAATCTTGAACAATGACATTTTTTAGAGACAATTTTTGGGTGTTGTTATCTAAAACTATATTTGAATAATGACGTTATTCACATTTAAAAGATTAGATTAAATGTAAAAAATATCAAATCAACTCATTTTAAGAAATAGGTGGCCAAATTAAATGTTTTTAAAATGTCTAATGTTCAAAGTAATTATTTGAGTATAACTATGGGAAAAAAAAGATTTTACCTTAAATATATATATAAAAAATATTTTAAACTCATTATTTACAACTTATCGTAGGCCAAGAAGATGAGGGAGGATTATGCGAAACTGAATAGGGTGGAAATGGGTATATGGGAGTGTTGTGAGCTGCTTGATGGAATTGTCGATGAAAGTGATCCTGACTTGGAAGAATCTCAAATTCAACATGCCTTGCAATCGGCTGAAGCTGCAAGGAAGGATTACCCTCATGAAGATTGGTTGCATTTGACCGCTCTTATTCATGGTATACACACAGACATATTAATATGGGTAAATTACATTGGTCATTTAGTGAAATTACATCTACCTCTTCTTAAGTTTGAAAAATTACACTCGCTGTTTTTAATGTATCTTAATTATCTGTCTTAATGATAACAATGTTACATAACATTTGATACTAAGGTCTTTTATTAATTACACACCTCACATTTTTATGCTTAACAACTTCACAACCCCACTATGGATTTCTCGAATGCGCAAGAGAGGACTAGAGAGAGACTATCTGTTGAATGTGAAAATGTGATGAATATAATTTTAAAAAAACACCAAAATAATAAATGTTGCATAATTCTATTATCATTAATAAAATTAGTTTTCATCAAAGGAGATGAGTATAATTTTTAAAATTAGATGAGAGGTGAGTGTAATTTTAGTGATCCTATTAATATATCTACTTGGAATTCCTGTACATTAATGTTCAATGAAAAAGAATATATCATCCAAAAGCAAATGACAACTGTCTCTTTCTTTGGTTTATATACAGATCTTGGAAAGGTTCTTCTCTTTCCAAACTTTGGTAGCCTTCCTCAATGGGCTGTAGTTGGTGAGCATCTATATCTATCTATATCGGTCACGTACGGCAATATTATATACTCCCTCCATCTTAAATTAAGTGTCATTTTTATATTTTTAATTTATTTATAAATTAATGTCTTTAGACGTAATTTATGCTTAAATACATTAATTTATAAATAAAAAAAAGTAAAAATCACACTTAATTAAAAGCTGAATGATTAGTTTTCACAATTTCAAAAAATAAAAGTATAAATTATATACATTACTATCAATAAATATAGAGAAAGCTAACATTCACCCCTTTCAAGCTTCATATTTTTAATTGAATTAAAATGGCCTCTTGAACAACTTAAAGTTAGGCCTATTTTAGTAAATTAAATGCAGTACTATTAATTATAAAACAGGTTTTTGTCTCTCGTAATACTAATGACTAACTAAATTATCATTTTCTTATAAAATTAATGTTTCATAAAATGAAAAACATGTACTTCAAAATTAAATTGAATTGTCAAATTTTAGAAAAGAAATTCATAAATTTTCTAACATTTATTTTTTCAAAAAGTTAAAATTTTGAAACTCTTTGATCAATTTTTTTTATTATCTGTTCGTTCTTCTAACAAAAGTATGTAGGAAAGTAGGTTTAATCTTTCAATAGGAATACAACTTATCTTTTCAGAATGTTTAGATAGATAGATAGATAAATAGATAGACAGATAGCTGGTATTCTATTTTTACTTTTATTTTTTTAAAAAATTGTTAACGGAAAATGACAATGTTGTAGGAGATTCATTTCCTCTTGGCTGTGCTTTTCATGAAGCAAATACTCACCACAAGGTATATACATATATCCACTAATTTCCTCAATACAAGAAGTATTTTGCAAATGGTTCATATATTTTTTTAATCATAATTAATTAATTAACATTCATCTCACAAATATTATAAATTAATTTCTTCCTCATGTGGCAGTATTTCAAGGACAACTCAGATAACAATCACCCTGCTTATAAGACTAAAAATGGGATTTATGCCCAAGGTTGTGGATTAGACAACGTAATCATGTCTTGGGGACATGATGAATACATGTATTTGGTAAGTTCAAGTATACATATGGACATCATCGCCACCACACATAATATGTCACCAAATTTATAATTATAATTTGTAACAAATCAATAAAGAAGGTGACCTGTCAGGCCTGCAGCCTGACCTGTTTGCCAAATGTTCATATAGGTTTATTAAAAAAAACTTACATTACTTTTAGTAAGATTCGAACTAGAGACCTTCACCGTATCAAAATAACACCTTAACCACTAAACTAACATTACTTTTTGTAACATTTTATGCAATCAAATTTATTAATATAATTTTATTATTTAATTTTCTTTTTAAAGAAACCCTAATGTAAAGAGTTCCTAGGACTCTCCCACACTCACAATCTCATCTCATATGAATAATGTGAGAGAGCTTTGTTGGCATTTTCCTTTTTGTTTTTTGTTAGTAAAATGTCATATATTTTGTTTATGATTTTGCTATCACATACTAAGCAAAAATTGGTGATATACAAACAAAGTTGAGCAAACTTTTTTGGGATATGGATTTGGTTTCTTAATGATAAAATCAATGATGAAAATTTGATTTTCCTATCACAGAAAGGATATATTCACGTTGCTCAGACTTGTCTTTTGATTTATTTCTTCATGAGCATACCCTAGTAGCTTGCAGCTTTAGAATTTCAATTCTTTATTGAAAATGTCTTTTTGATTCATATTGAATTAATACACTCTTACTTGTTATATAGTAAATGTTATATATTCACTTAAACTCTCTCCTTTCTCTCAAGAAATACCTATATATATTATAGTTTTTTACTTTAGAATATTATTGTATTAAGAAATTAAGTTATTAACAAAAACAATACTTTGTTAGGATTATTTTTGAAAGATTAAAAATTGCATATTTTATTTTAATTTTTAATTTTTAATTTTTTATAATAGAAAAATACACAGGCAGACCTATTAGACTTCAGGCCAGACCAGACCTCACAAACAGGCCAAGACAAGCTAAAAAAATCAGCCTATAACAGTTAACAGGCCAGACCCAGGCCAAAAACTAACCAAACAAGCCTGGCCTGTTCCCACCCCTAGTTGGAATGTAAATAAAATAATAATAAATAAATAAATATATATATATAACGTAAAAGATTAAAAAAATTCAAATAAATAAAATATATTTATTTAAACATCCATCATAACATAAAATCACTTAAAATATATAAGTAAAGTTCAAACTTCATAAGTCATACCATACATTAACAATACAAGTTCAAGATCCTAAATCATAAATGACAAGTTCAATTCCAAATATAAGTAAACCAAATTTTAAATCAAAAATATATAACAACAATTTTACATTAGTATTCAATATTTATTACAAGAAGGCAACAAAACAGGTGTATGTAACAAGAAAAATTGTACAAAAATGAGTAACTTAAACACATATTTTATAACGGGAAAGTGAAAAAAAAATTAGCTCAATTTGACAAACAGTAATTTTTTTTAAAAAATCTTTATTAAACAATGTTGTTTGCCCTTTTTTATAAAAAAAATTAAAAATTAAAAAATAAAATATGACCCGACCGAGTCTCTAGGTTTCACAAAAATCGGCCGAGTCAACCCGGGTCAGTTCAAGTCTAAAACGTGCCAATCCACTCAGGTAATTGGTCTGGTCCCATGGCTAGGTCACCGGGTCCTGAGTTGACGCAGCCGGGCAAGGCTGGGCCTATTTTTCAACTATGATAAAATGTAGCAATAATATCGCGTTGAAATTTGCAGGTTGCAAAAGGAAATAGCAACAACTTACCGTCGGCGGCATTGTTCATCATCCGCTATCACTCTTTTCATCGTAAGGATTATTAACTTTCACCAACTAAGCTCCTCTATAATTAATTTTAAGGTTAAATAAATTTTTTATTAATAAATCGTGAATTTTGATTTTACACGGGCCCTCGATAATTTTTTTGTTTGTTTTAATCATTAATGTATAGTTGGACCGTTAAAAGTTTCACTGTAATTTGATCAAACATGAGTAGTTAAACATGATCAAATCAGACTTACATCATGGTCAAATCGGTTTATGGTTCAAATTAATTTACCATGTTTGACCAATTTAACAACAGTTAAAATTTTGTTTGACAATGTTTGACCAAATTACAGTGAAAATTCACCTAACTTTAGCTCATCGAGTTATCTTTTAACAGTCCAAACTTAATGTCATAGACTAAAATAAAAGCAAAATTTATCGAGGACTAAAAAGAATTAATAGAGCACAAAATTTAAATTCATAATTTATTAAAGGACAAAAACTTATTCAACCCTTATATTTTATTATAGGCTCTAGCAAACATAACAATAACATGTGTGGCTTCAAATTTGTATGTATGTATAATGTTGCAGCTTTATACCTGACTGGAGCATACAAACACTTGTATAGTGTGGAGGATGTGGAGAATCTGAAGTGGCTTGACATATTTCAGTAAGCTAATTGATTACTCTTAATCTGCTTATGATTGTATCATATCTTCATCTTTTGACATGCTGAATCAACAAAAAAAAAACTGATTATGTTTATTATACATTATTTTGTGATACCATAAACAGAAAATATGATCTCTACAGCAAGAGCAATGTTCGAATTGACGTTGAAAAAGTTAAGCCATACTATATGTCTCTCATTGAGAAGGTAGGCAATATGAAACTTTCCTTTTTTAATTATTTTTATGTAGGAGTTTTTTTTTTTTTTTGGGTTACAATATGTATTGGGAGTTTGATATTAATGTTTAATGGATTTTATAAATATTTCATTCTCTGTTATTTTTTTTTTTAAGTTGGTAGGAAGTATTGAGCACTAATTTCTTTTTTGCTTGGGTTTGCAGTATTTCCCATCAAAGTTGAGGTGGTAAATGATGAAGTGCAGGAACTCTGTATCATATAGTTATTGTTTAGTGTGTTTTTATTTATTTTTTTTATTTTATTTTTTAGTTGTTGTTGCAATAATAACTACAAGAATAAATTCCGCGTGACCAATGTACGTGTAAGGGCCCATTCATGTTGGATGATAATAAAGTATTTCATTTGGTTTGTATTTATTCTAAAGTTTAAAAATGGTTACTTTGAGATGTATGTGTGAATCAAACCACTCTAGTCTGTCGTGCATTTGAAGCTGTCGGATCCGAGTCTTTGACAATGTTTTAAATTTAATGTGTTTTTAATGAATGTCAAAGTTTCATATTGCTTTCTTTATAAATAAATTTGGTTCACCATTAAAAATGTGGATTTGGATCTTGTCTACAACACACATGTTGCCCTGTCATGTCAAACACGTGTAAATTCATTAGGCCTTTTATCTTTATGTTTTATGTTTGGTTCAATTGTTGTTTGAGACATGAACGTTGGACCTCCTGTCATGTCTAATAGTCGTTGGGCACTAGCCGCTTGGGCCAATATAATCATTAGACCTATTAAGCAACCTTATCTATTTATTTGTAACCCACCAACACCAAATCACTAGCAATAAGACCTCACTGCTTCTTCATTCTATGCTTCCTTCATATTTTCTTACTATTCATACATTTGCTCTCTACAAAACCATGAGCTACAGAGGTGCTCCGCCATTGCCTCCATTGCTTCCTTCAAGTTTTGGAATAAGTCTTTTTCATTGCTCAGAATTTCAACAACTGCATGTGAACTAGTTATTGAGGTGACTTACATTTAACTTTGAATTGATTATTTGGCCATACAATGTTGGTGGCCAAATAATTGATGGAATGATTTCAAAGGAAACTGCTTGGTATCCATCCTTCAAATTAGTGCACCCACTTTTCCATTTGTCCAACAAAAGATTCCTTCCTCTTCTTCCCAAGCCTAGTAAGGTCCGTAATAAGATAAACTTTGTTCAAATCAGGCAATTCATGATGAGAATTGTAGTTGTAAGCAATTAATCAACATGAATATCATGTCGTCCACCATCTATTATCTACCAGCTATATGCTAACTATACCAAGTATTAATTTGACCTTTGTGTAGGTTTGGTGCCAAGTCCAAATCCTAATGGGTAGGGTTTCTAGTATTTCAGAGTAATTCTTAAAGAGAATGAGGTTACTTGAATACATGTAGAAGGATGGGAAAGTGTCTTGACGGAAGTTCCAATGCAATATTCTTGATATAAGAGTGTGGTGGCAAGGTGTACCAGCAAAGGCACTCTGACACTCAAGTAAGCACAAGGGTTTTGGCAAGTATTCTAGAGAGTGAATGAGTGATACTTAGTGACCTTAGGTCGATGTGCTTTTATAGATGAGGTAAATTGGTTAGTTAGAGATAGAATGTGAGGAATTTGAATAGTGGTTTCCCCTTATCTCGACTGTTTGCTTGATCCTGCTAATCTGGGAGTTAGTTACGTTTACGTCATCCACTAAGTTCTCGAGGAGGGCCCGTTGCTCTCTCCTCGAACAAGTTGTGTCCAAGGTCTAGGGCTTACGGCCTAGAGAGCACCTATTGGACCACTCTTTCCTAGACTTATGTTGTGACGTTCTTCTCTTTAGGACATTGTGGAGCTCCTCTCTTAGGTTGATGAGTGTAGGTAGGTGAGGTGAGCTCTTTCTACTCCTTAGTGGACTAGGCTATTTGAATCCTACATCTCTAGTTTGTAACATTGCCACCAACATGATCTCAACATGTTAATTGGCGAGTATTGTGCTTTTACCTTCGGACTCCTATAACTTGCTTTTAACTTGTCAAGTTTTTTTTTTTCACGGATGCTCCTTTTTGGAGCCCTGCGCTTAGAGGGTTTGGACACTTTTATGGGAAGTTCGTCGTCCGAGGGTGCTCTCGGTATTCGTTGTTTCTAGCTCCAAGTGTTGTTATGTCCACCATTATGATCTTGCCAAGTGGCTTTTTATTTTGTATACTTATTTTAAAAAATAAAGTGTTTGACATTATCACCCCCACTTAAAATGTGAGAAATGTCCATATTGCCTTTTATGACTTTTTCCTTCCCCAATGTTTATCAAAAGTCCTCCATTTTTCAATTCCAAAAACATTTGAATCTCCTCTATTCTTCAATCATCATCTTCTTTCTTTTTCCATAGGCACTTGAGAGATTTGTACTCATTAGAGAGAGAGAGAGTAGAACCCACCAACAAGAGGAAGAGAAGGCCACCATTGTGCCGCCTGCTGCTACCTAGGAACCACTAGAGACCATCGTTCGCTATCGTGCTGCTTGTCGTCACCGCCACTAGCATCTTGAGTCTTTTCCTTAAAGGTGAGTTTTTCCTCCATTTTTGCATGTGAAACTCTCTACCCTTTCCTTTTGCAAAGCTTTTAACTTTTATTCCAAAGTTTGAGTTTTTCTTTACTTGTATTGTTTCTCCTTCTTGCCTTCCTTGTTGATTCATCTTCTTCCACTTACTCAAAGAAAAAGTAGAGATTTTGAAGCTTTTGGGACAAAAGATGATGAATTTTTTTAAAACCTCCATTGTTGTGCTTAAAGCTTTAGTTTTTCTTTGAGTTTCTCAATGAAAGCTTCAACTTTTACATCAAAGTTTACATTTTTATGCTTAAAGTATGCTTTTATCCTTGCCATAGTTGAATTTTCCATCTCAAAATTGCATGATTCTTCCTCTTTTTCAACAAAACTTCCATTTTTATTTTTGGGGTTTTGGGGATTGCATCCATTGTTGCATCTTTGAAGATTTTTAGGAGTTTACAAAAAGAGAGAGAAAAATTGAATTGATGGTAGTGAGAGTTTCGGCAACAATAGTGGAGTGGATTTCTCCACAATGCTACCGATTTTTGGTATGGAGGGAGGCCAGATGGAGCCCCTCCCAGAAGCGGTATCCTTGTGTTGTTCACCTTGGAGAGTGAAAGAGAGGTGTTTTAAACTTTTAGAGAGGAATCATCACTTAGGCATTTTTTGTTTTCCCCTTTGTTGATTATTGAGCTTTTTTCTATTCTTATCACTTAGATCATGGTGGTTCCTTTGTAGGTATGGTGAGAGACCTGACTCCTACCCTAAAGGACTGACACGATGTTGTACGAATGGGCTTCTCGAGCTTCCCCACCAATTGTCACCCGAAGAGTTATAGGTTAAATGCAAACTTAATGAGTTGTTAGTCAATGATATTTCTAACACTAGATGAGTTGTAGCTCTCTGCTAAGTTATTATCGTGTTGCCTCTATTCAGATTCATCCCAATAGTTGGGTTACACTTAAAGTTTTTGTGGAGCTGTGTAGGTTTGGTGATGTCCCTGTCTCCCCACGTGTTTTCTTGGGTTTGTTTTACTTGGGTCGGCAAGCGGGATCGAATGCCACAAAAGGTTTGGAGGGTTTACTGTCATTGAAGTCTCGCTAGGCGTGATTATTTTTACACCTTTTGAGGATTCTTTTCACGCATTTAAGACTCACTATTTGAAGTTCTTTTTTTAAAGAGGAGACTTGGAGCGAATTCTTAGGCTTTGGTAGAGTTCCTCACTTTCCCTTCTATTGGAATAAAAGTTGACTAGCAAAGGCTCTAAAGGTGGTGTTGACAAAGCACGAGGAGAGAGTGGTGTTGACGTCGCCAATGTCCTAAATTAATTCGTCTAGGGAACGAGGTTACCTAAACACATGTAGAAGGATGGGAAGGCCCCTTGATGGAAGCTCCAACACAATGTTCCTGGTGCAAGAGTGTGGCAGCAAGGTGTACCTGCAAAGGCACTTTGACACTTAGGTAAGCATAAGGGTTTTGGTGAGTATTTTAGAGAGTGAATTAGTGATACCAGGTGACCATAGTTCGATGTGCTTTTATAGGTGAGCTAAGTCAGTTAGTTAGAAATAGAACGTGGGGAATTCGAATAGTGGCTCCCCCTTATCTCAGAGGTTTATCTTACCCCACTTATGTAGGAGCTAGTTATGCCATTCGCTAAGTTTGTGAGGAGGGCACATTGGTCTCTCTTCGGCCAAGTTGGACCAAGTCAAGTCCAAGGTCTGGGGCTTGCATCCTAGAGAGCGCCTATTGGGTCACTCTCTCCTGGACTTGTGTTATGACATTCCCCTTTCTAGAGCATTGTGGAGCTCTTCTCTTGAGTTGACGAGTGCAGGTAGATGAGGTAAGCTCCTTCTATTTCAATAAGTTACTTGTCTAACAAGTAATCTAATAGATATTAAGCTTTTGGTGATATTACAATATGCAAGAGAAATAAATTACAATACATACATATAACATGGATACTTCAGATTTACTATACAATTTACTATTAAAAATTAATATTATTAAATAATTTATTTATTATAATTTACACTAAACAATGGGAATTCCTAAAATAAAATATTGTTAAATACTATTATTAAATATTTTTGTATGTCTATGTACACGTAAATTTAATATTATTACAAAATAGAAAATAAAAATTATTATTAAACATTTTTGTGTACTCATGTATTTTTTGAATGTTTCATTAACTCAGCATGTTGACCCCAATCTATTAGGGAAGCTATAAAGAGACAGAACAAAAGCTCATCAACTAATTATATATATATATATATTTTGCTTGAATGTGGAATCTAAACACATTTTATTTATTGTGTATTTAAATAAAAAATAACTTATTCATAAGTTATTTTTTAGAATTTTATTGTGTGATAATTTTTTTATTTTATTTATGTATCCAAACAGGTTCTTAGTCACCCATAATAATTGTATATGCTATGGGCATCCTTTTAAAGTGTGTCTTAAACTATAAATATTAACCACACTTAATAATTGTAATCAATTAGTAAGGTAAGCATGCCCTTTATATTTTAATAGAACACACTTATTAAGTGTGTGTTTTTAATTATTTGGATACACATTTTGGATGTTGTCTTATATGTGTGGTCAAAATGTGTATTCAAAGCCTACTCTTAAAAAATGTAGTCTTTAATAGTTATATGATGCACTTTTTAAGGGTGACCAAGATAAGTATGACCTTAGAGTATATTTGTTGAAGTGTAATTGGTGTGTATATCAAAAAAATAGTAATTGTTGTGTCTAGTGAAAAACTTTTTCTTTCCCAAATTAACTGTTGTCTTTATTTTTTTAGTTTATTAATAAATCAATGTATCTAATTGCAATTATACTCAAACACATTAATTTATGAATGAAGCAATAAAGTGGAAGAGACAACTAATTTGGGACAGTTGAAAAAATAATATACAACAACGATTTACATTTTTTTTTAGTGTTTTTAGCATTTGATTAAGACTTATTTTATTTTCCATGTATTTACACTAATATTCTACTATTCCATCCATTCACTTTTAATTGTGACTTTTGACATTTAGATATATTCTTAATTTAATGTATTTGGATACAATTTTTATTTAAGTACATTAAGCCAAAAATATATCTCAAAGTTAAAAACCACAAAAAATAAAAGTGGATAAATTGAGTATTAATTATAAGTGAAAAAATAAGCATTTTTCTCCAAAGGAAAGGAAACGGATGCGATGTGATGTAAAAATGTGCGTTGCAAGTTACAACAGGAATCTCTGATCTAAGGATCATATCCAACCAATAATAGAAGAGAATCCGCAATAATGTTAAGTACAAAGCCGAGTTGTTATTAAGGCACACAGGATATTGCGTTTAGATGGTAATACAAGATACAAATATATAAATACAGCAATACAAAATTTTGTTTAATTATAAAAATATTTACAAAAACTTAAATTTTAGAACAAAAAATTAGTATATTTTATGTACTTTTATTTTATTAAGACACAAACAATGACAAAGAGAATTTTAATAAAATCATGAACGAGTGAAAAGAAGATTCAAAAAATATTTTAGTCATTTATCATGTTTATATGTTCTATTATCACAAAATTAAACATAATATAAATATAATAAATTATATCATATATATATTATCATAAAATAAAATACAAAAATAACATTTTATCTATATATTTTAATATTTTCTCAACAATTAAGTCTAAATATTATATGCGACCAAGTCATAATCCATGACTGTCAGTACGACATGGTTGATATTTAAAAGCAAAAGCAAAAGCAAATGATATTTTATGTTGAGACCAACCACTAATTGATATTTAAAACCCAAACAAGCTTTTTATTATTTCTCTCTTTCACTTCTCAAATCCTTTGTGGGACCATTCAGTAGAGTGACAGCAGCAGCATGGATTTTCCTCTGTTGGGTGCTGATGGTTTGGCCAATAAACACAGCAGATGGAAGAAGAAGAAGAAGATGGTTCTCACCTCCCTCCTTGCCTTAGTGGCTCTCACCAGTTAGTTCCTATTGTTCTTTCTCTGATTCATTTCTTCCGAACTGCGTTTTCTTTTAATGGATCAACTGAATACATAAAAACCATTTTCTTTATAGTGGTAAATTGGTAAATTCTATGATATGCTGCTTGAAAAGTCAACCCCAGATTGTGGGGCGAACCAATTTATGTTATCATCCACTGTCTATGGGATTTCACACTTCTCCATGTTTCATGCTTGGGAAATTCAAGAGGAGAATATTTCATCTAATATAAATCATTTGGATTTAGAGGTCAAATCTCTTCCTTTTTTTTTTTTTTTTTTGAATTAAGATTGTGAGCTAAACATATACCTGGAAAATAAATCATTGTGCATGTTTGGAAATCACGTGAAACTAGTCCAAAATGAATTATTATCTCAGAATTGATTTTGAGACTCTCTAACTGAAATCCAAACACGAAATACCTCGGATAAAATGGTGGTGCAGAATCTAGAAAAGATACAGATCCGAAGGTGATTTTATATATTGACATCTATGTAATGACATTTGCTTCACACTAAACACAATTTGATTATCATAGTGGCCTAATCTGCATCTAATGTTTGACACAATTCTGTTCCAGTTATTGGGTTAGCAGCCAGAGGCAGCATAAGTTTTGAGGCAGAAAAATATGATTTGAGAGGCAAAGCCAATCAGGGAGATGTTGTTGAATCAGAGAAAGGAATTGTTGCAGCCGACAATTCAGAGTGTTCAGAAATCGGCGCTTCAACACTTAGGCAGGGCGGCCATGCTGTTGATGCAGCAGTGGCAACTGCATTGTGCCTTGGTGTTGTTTTCTCGGCGTCGAGCGGCATAGGAGGCGGCTCTTTCATGGTTGTCAGGTCTGCTTTGACCTCCGAAGCACAAGCTTATGACATGAGAGAAACTGCTCCATTGGCAGCGTCACAGGTTTGTGGTTTACACTTTCTCATCATTAAAAGTTGTTAAACCTGATGATTGTAATTGATGAAGCAATTGAACCTAACTAATGTGGTTTTAAGATATAGGCCATGCTTGTTGTTGCAGGAGGAAATAAGAACAATATGAGTTGTTGAAAAATGGCAATTTGCTGTTATTTTATTAGGATAAATTGCCATTATTTCTTCTTCCCTCAATTTATGTTCCAATTCTAAAGCTTACTTGGTTTGCTGCCTTTTGACCAGGAGGTCTTAGTTTCAAATCCTAGAAACAGTCTCTCCCCATGCAGGAGTAAGGCTGCGTATATTTACTCTCCCCAGACCCTACCAGATAGGAGTCTCGTGCACTAGGCGGCTTTTTTTATAAAAGCTTACTTGGTCATGTTGAAATCTAACAGATAATTCATCATTTTGGTCATTTTTCCTGCACAGAAATCTACACAATTTGCAACTTATGTTTGTGTAAATATGTCAAATGTCAACAAAACAGAATATGTATCAGAACAATTCAAAAGCTAAGAAATCAGGTGCCTTGTCAATGGGAGTTCCAGGTGAGTTAGCTGGCCTTCATGCAGCCTGGTTGAAGTATGGAAGACTGTCATGGAGGGCCTTATTCCAACCGGCTATAAAACTCGCCAAAGATGGTTTTGCGGTGTCTCCAGCTCTTGGAAGTTTCATAGCTGAAGATGCAGATAAGATACTGAATGATCCTGGTTTGAAGAACATTTATGCGCCTAACGGAATTCTGTTGAAAGAAGGGGAGATTTGTACTAATGTGGAACTTGGTCGCAGCCTAGAGGCAGTGGCAGAACAAGGGCCAATAGCTTTCTACAATGGAACTGTTGGTGAGAAGCTAGTGAAGGATGTTAGGGAAGCTGGTGGGATTTTGACAATGGAGGATTTGCGCAATTACAAGGTGGAAATAACAGATGCAGTGACTGTGAATGTGATGGGATACACCATATATGGAATGCCACCTCCTTCAAGTGGAACACTTGCTCTTTCTCTTGTGAGTATATTCCTCTCTTCTTCTTATCTTTATGCTATTTTGCTTCTTGCTTTGTGAAAATTATGACATAACATGATCCTGTATTGAATGAATCTGATATATGTTGTTTTGTTATAAGGATTGGAATTTGGAACAAAAATATAGGACCAACATTTCACTATAACACATAATGCTGCTACAATTGTTTCTCTTGTCCTTTTTCTTTGTTATCAGTTATGTCTGTCTGGTTGTAATAATTGGTATGAACAGGTTCTAAACATCTTGGAAAGTTACCAAGATCGTAATGCTGCAAAGGGAGATCTTGGTCTGCATCGACTAATAGAAGCTCTGAAGCACATGTATGCTGTCAGAATGAACCTGGGTGACCCCAACTTTGTAAACATCAGTTACACCGAATCCGAAATGCTCTCCAAATCCTTTGCACAAAACATTCAGCAAAAGATACTTGACAACACTACTTTCCCACCAGAGTACTACATGAACAGGTGTGGTCCAATTGTCACATTAATTTGAATGTTAAACTTCTCCTTTGCTTGATATGCTGCGAATTGAACGAGTTTTCGATATGCTTGGTCAGGTGGAGTCAACTTAGAGATCATGGAACAAGCCATTTCTGCATTGTGGATGCTGATAGGAATGCTGTGTCGATGACAACAACAGTGAACTACCATTTTGGAGCTGGTGTCCTTTCTACTTCTACCGGTATTGTGATCAACAATGAGATGGATGATTTCTCTACACCAACTGATATATCCCCTGATAAACTACCTCCAGCTCCAACAAATTTCATTGAGCCTAACAAAAAGCCTTTGTCTTCTATGACTCCTATTATCATCACAAAGGTATTGCTCCCAAATTGCTTATTGTGAATTTTACTGCAGATGACTTCAATTTGAAAGGCAATGTTTTTCCTATGCAAGATACATCTTCACTGGCCACTAATTAGTTTCAAGAGGTCATAGGTTCAAAGATCTGTTCGTCCATCATTTGTTACTAACCTTATTGCTTGTTGTACTAGGTTGACCAGACTCGAGTAAGATCAATCGAGTCCAGTAGACTTGGGATATTAGTGGTCTAGACAAAACAAATACATTAGATATTTACTTTTGAAGAGTAATACGCACTAAGCTTCCTCTTGCTATGCTTTGGCAGGATGACCAGTTGATTGGGGTAATTGGGGGCAGTGGTGGAATGAACATTATTCCAGCAGTGGCTCAAGTCTTCATTAATCATTTCATATTGGGAATGAAGCCTTTGGATGCAATTCAGAGGCCAAGGATCTATCACAAGGTTCTAACTAGTCTTATATTACAAAGTTTTTTCTTTATTTCTTCATTCTTATACTCCAAACAAAGTACAATGTAAAAATTCGGATGTGTTCTCTCATGCAGCTAATACCAAATGTGGTTCGGTATGAGAACTTGACTGCTTATGATGGTGATCACATTGAGCTTTCAAAATCAAGCAGAGTTTTCCTACAAAAGAGAGGCCATGAACTTGATGAATCTCCAGCACTTGCTGTGACACAGCTTGTGGTTCAAACTCTCAAGAGTGGTGAAGACATCGATGTACGTACAAAGCATGGCACTCTAACAGCTGTTAGTGACCCTAGAAAGGGTGGGCGCCCAGCTGCTGTTTAATACTATTTTGATGGATTCAGATTGAAACTTGTAGAACACAGACAGTTCAATTTTTAAAAAAAAATAAAGGGAGGGAAAAAAAATGAAAGATTTTAGTCATGTTGTATGCATGAAAGAGGCAATTTGTCCTTTTTATTACCATCCATGCTTGGTGCTTACTGGAAGATAAGTTTAGACAGACTGATTATTTCAAAAACAGTTCGACTATTTGTACATAGCTATTTTGTCACCAAGATCGACTTGTGATGATTGCTGTTTAAATAAATGTAAAATTTAGTTATGCATTTCTCGAATCAACATATAACTTAAAAGTAATAGTTTGTATATCTATATATACTTAACATTACGTTAAAATAAATAGTAGAAATTTACACTTATTTTCGGTATACCAATGGGTGAGTCAACTCACCAAACTCACTCAACTCGAAGCTTGTCAGTTCAACTTGACTTGAAGTCGATCAAAACTTGGGTCACTTGACTTGAAGTCGATCAGAACTTGGGTCAGAACTCGTTTGATTCGATATTTCGTTGGCTGAGTGACAATTTACTGAATCTTAAAACCAAATGCTTGACTATCCCATGAAAGGTTTTTTTTTTTACCTAATGTTACTCAACTAAGCCTGTGTTCTTGACCAAAAACAAATAAAAAATTGCCCAAATTAGTACAAAAAATCAATTTTTTAATGGAAAGAAACTTTCAAACACAAAAAATGCCCCCAAATCCCAAAATAATGGTAAAAAATTATATATAAAAAAAATATATCACTATCACTCGTCAATCTGCTCGACTTGCCCGATAACCCAACAAATCGACTTGAAGCAGGTCACCTTATTCAAAATTACACAATTCAACTAGCTTGACTTGTCATTAAGTTCGTCAAATGAGGAAGTTCATCAAAAAAATATGACTCAAATTTACACCCTTAAATGTAAGTTTGTAATAGATTTTGTAATCTCTCTCTCCTGAGATAACTAACTTTAAAAATTGCATGTTACTTCAGTAACACAATTTTATGTGTAAGTAGTTTTCACCTTACTCAGAAGAACAGATCCAAAAAGGACAACAAAGTTTAGCGGACACTTTGGTCTGTCGTACAATTTACAACTTCATAATTATTGAGTGAACACGGCAGTAGTGATATCACTTTATGGTCATTGCCATTGTTTCTTTCTCTCTTCCCTTCTTTCCCTTAACCGTTAGAATTTAGTTTAGATACCATTTTCATTTAAAGGAAATTGCAGTTTTTTCACTCTAGTTTAATGCTTAAGCACAAGCATGGTCATTGGTCAAGGAGAGTTTTTTACTCTTTTACCTTTGCCAGAGGAAGTAATTACCAAAATACTCTCGTTTCAAAACATTTTACCAAACTNATATATCACTATCACTCGTCAATCTGCTCGACTTGCCCGATAACCCAACAAATCGACTTGAGGCAGGTCACCTTATTCAAAATTACACAATTCAACTCGCTTGACTTGTCATTAAGTTCGTCGAATGAGGAAGTTCATCAAAAAAATGACTCAAATTTACACCCTTCAATGTAAGTTTGTAATAGATTTTGTAATCTCTCTCTCTCCTGAGATAACTAACTTTAAAAATTGCATGTTACTTCAGTAACACAATTTTATGCGTAAGTAGTTTCCACCTTACTCAGAAGAACAGATCCAAAAAGGACAACAAAGTTTAGCGGACACTTTGGTCTGTCGTACAATTTACAACTTCATAATTATTGAGTGAACACGGCAGTAGTGATATCACTTTATGGTCATTGCCATTGTTTCTTTCTCTCTTCCCTTCTTTCCCTTAACCGTTAGAATTTAGTTTAGATACCATTTTCATTTAAAGGAAATTGCAGTTTTTTCACTCTAGTTTAATGCTTAAGCACAAGCATGGTCATTGGTCAAGGAGAGTTTTTTACTCTTTTACCTTTGCCAGAGGAAGTAATTACCAAAATACTCTCGTTTCAAAACATTTTACCAAACTACCACCGTTTGGGCTGACGTGGATTCCACAGACCGCGTGGATGGCCACGTCAGAATCGCCAACACAGATGACGAATATGGCCTAAATTCGCCAACACGGTTGGCGAATTCCCTACAAACTGAAATACATTATTTGTACTAAATTCGTCAACGCGGTAGGCGAATTCAACATGAATTCGCGACCTGTGTTGGCGAATCACTACCCACATGGACCTTGCTAACCGGTTCAGAAGAAAATCATATAAAACTATGCACACAAAACTCTTAATATATATGATGGAGGATGCAAAAGTCTAAAAACATGGTTTCCCGGATAAGTGCAAAAGTCAAAAAAATATGCTGGTTTGGACTCATGCGTGTGAGCCCAACTCCTTTCTCAACTCTTTTTACCAATACAACAACTACTAAAGATACATAAACATTTAAAAGGTTTGTGATCTAACCAATGTGGGACTAGAGCTTTTGAAATACATGTCTTTAGAAGGTGGATTAGCTTATGTAGTTTTCTTTCCCTTATGTGGCATCTTTCAACCTTATATATTACCTAGTCCCACAGTATATACGTGTAGTTTCCGCTCTCATAGTATATATATTTATTATTTTTTCACTATGTTTGGAGGGTTTACTTTTCTTTCTTTTAAGTAACCACAACATGGTTTCTCATGAGTGAAAGAATATCGTTTTCTTCTTTAATAATTTAAAACCCTACAAGCTAGCTGGTCTTTGTGACGAACTGATGTGATATAAACAACTCAAATATCGGTACACAAGTGCAAAAAAAATCTTAATCTCCTGTGTTAAATTTAAATCTAATAATTTATATTTGGTGATTACAACTTCTTCATTGTATGATAGTACATATTATAAAGATAGAATAAAATCTTATTTTAGTTCTCAGAAAAATTTATACGACATATTAATCATTTAATTGTAATTGTCATTATGTAAGTTTCTCAAAGATTTAAAATGTTATCATATTTAATTTAATTTAATTTAATTTTTTGGAGAATTAAAATAACAAGACAAAAGGATCAATAATAGTCTAATTATTTTGAATATTTCAGGAAATTATATATTTTGGATGACTAACTATATATGTGAGCATACTAAAATAGAGTTTTAATCTATTATAAATTAGTATTTTACATCTTTTTCGATGACTTATTGCGAGGCTTTATGCTCTTACATATGTGTATATATATTAATAGATGCATATACATGTTGGATTCTTGCTGTAGCTAGGTATAGGGTGCTTTGTTAGCCTAATATATATAAGGTTGAAAGATGCCACATAAGGGAACGAAAACTACATAAGTTAATCCACCTTCTAAAGACATGTATTTCAAAAGCTCTAGTCGCACATTGGTTAGATCACAAACCTTTTAAGTGTTTATATATCTTTAGTAGTTGTTGTATTGGTAAAAAGAGTTGAGAAAGGAGTTGGGCTCGCGCGCATGAATCCAAGCCGTTCAGGCTCTCCGAAGTGCAAATCGATGGATTTGCCTCCCTGCGCGCACGACAAAGAGCATATCGGTCTTTTTGCAAGCATATTATTTGGACTTTTGCACTTATCCGAGAAACCATGTTTTTTAGACTTTTGCACCCTCGATCATATATATTAAGAGTTTTGTGTGCATAGTTTTTTATGATTTTCTTCCGAACCGGTTAGCAAGGTCCACGTGGGTAGTGATTCACCATCACAGGTGGCGAATTCATGTTAAATTCGCCTATCGCGTTGGTGAATTTAGTACAAATAATGTATTTCGATTTGTAAGGAATTCGCCAACTGTGTTGACGAATTCAGACCATATTCGTGGTCGTCCACACGGTCTGCGGAATTCACATCAGCCCAAACGGTGGTAGTTTGGTAAAATGTTTTGAAACGAGGGTATTTTGGTAATTACTTTCTCTGGCGAGGATAAAAGAGTAAAAAACTCGGTCAAGGAAGACATGCCATAAACTGATCTAACATGCCATTATGCAATATACAACAAATTCCAAACAAAATGTTCTTCAAGATTTAATAGTTTTTCTTATCGGTACAATATCATTCATACAAGAAGAGAAGGGAGAGAAAAAAACTAAAACAAATAGAAACATTAACGTTTATATTGTACACAGAATAATGGCAATGAGGATCAATAATGATACAGAAACCACAGGGCATATTCTTCTTACTGTTTCTACTTCAAGATGTTTTGTCCATCAGCTGAATTGGAGTCAGAATATTTGATTTGCTTGTCTCCACCAGACAACCGTTCATGACCATTTCTTCCAACATAAAATGTGCCTTTTCTAAATGGAACATGATATCTAACTCACACTGCAAGCATATATAGACGAGAAATAAAAACAAGGAAATAATAAACAATTGGAAAGCGGGCGGAGGAGATAAACTAGGAAATTCAAGAGCCACGAAACCAAATCCTATAGACTCCGATTGCAGCAGGACTTACCACATTGCCGAAGTGGCGATCCATGGTTTCCACTAAGAGATGTATAAATTCCAAAATAGCAAGCTCATTCTGCAACATTAACCATAGAAGGTAGAGTAAGTACTTGAGCAGATTTTCAAACTATAGCCTATATATCAAATGTTTTACACACACAAAAATGATACATGGAAAAATTCTTTTGAAGTTGCACACGTTTCACAGGATTGATAACTTCAACCTGTCCTTATTTTACAGAAATGTCCTCTCCTCTCCTCTTCTTTAGACAAGCAAAATCTTCCATATATGTCTTAGAGGCAAAAGGCACTTAAAGCGATGAGCACTCAGTATTTACATGATTTTCTGGCTCCAAACCATTCATTATCTTTCTATGAACCATTTCAAAATAAGACATGGAGAAAATAATTTACCTCTTCATCGTCAACTCCAACCAGGAAAAACAAAGATGCATAGCGCCTATATACAATTTTGTAATTGCGGTGCTCGACAAATGAACACTGTCCATCAAGAGAACTTATCAGTTACAAATGGAAATCAAATACTGTCAACAGCAACAACAGTATGGTACTTAAGATATTTGAGACAAACTGAATAAAGCCTATCACAACAAATGTAACATAGGACATAGAAAGCACATTACAGTATCATGAATTTGTTTGAAAGAAAGTGACTGTCTATGTAAATACAGTAAGTAATATCTTACCAAGAATATTACGACTTCAAAAAAAATATAGACCTAAGCTAAAAAGCCAAAGGCAAAAAAAATAAAATAATCACACAGGTAGAAACTAAATAAACAAAAGATACATAATCCTAACCTGCTAGGCATCCAGATTCCTGAATTCTGATATCCAAGGTGACTCAATTGAAGCTAATAATTACAAACGCTTCACCAACTCACAGCGCTTTCTTAAGCAAAAAATCAGAAATTGCTAGGACAAATAGAGATGCGCTTAATTCCTTAGCAAAACAGATACATTAAGAATGATATAAAATGACCTTCAGCTAACAAGACTCCTCCATGCTGTTATACTAATCACAAACCTAAGCAACCAACTGCTTCTAAGCATAACCGTAATCTAGGCTTTAATGGCATACACATGCCTACATTGGACAGAAATGCTTCCCATCTTAACACTTAGCCAATGCCACCAATCTGACGAAAAAAAATAAATCCTCTTATTCTCTTAACGCAACCGCTTTGCAACATACACTCAGAAACTACATTCAGAGAACTTAATTATAAACAGATCCAAAACTTTAGACTCTGTAACTAAGACAATGCATCCAAAACAGAGAGACCTTTTTTGCTTTTACTCTCACAATTTCAACTTAATCAACTAATGAACAGATCCTAGTCATTATTAATTAATTAAATTTCTTCAAGCATCAGGAAAATCCCTAAGACAACAAGGTTTAGGTTACAATAACCCTAATTCTCTACTACCCACCACCTAGAAATCCCAAAAATTGAAAAACCCACGTAGATCTAAACCAATTGTGAGATTGCCAGAACTGTCAATTGAATTCGTCAGAATCAAAACTGCTAATTTTCGATGTGGAAAAGGGGAAGGGGGGGTACCTGGTGTTCGTTGCGGGCGAGGCATTTGCGAACGATTTCGCCTTCAAGGGCGCGCCTTTCTTCGAGAGTGAGGTATTCGTAGTATTGGGCAAGACGGGTCTGCCCTTGCTTGTTCACCATCAACACGAATCGGATCCCCATTCTTCTTCCCCTTTTTCTTCTTCTTCTTCTTCTCCCTTTTCCCGCATCATACACCCACCTCACACATTATTATGCTTTCCATTAAAATAAATTGACCAAATAAATAAATAAATATATATATATATATATATATATATATATATATTCTCCTTTTACGTATTCATCTAATTTGATAGGTATTGATACATTCTCTATGTGTTATCAAATGGTTGACTAATAAATTTAAAAAATTTCACTTAACAGGTAACAATTAAAGTCAGAGTATCGGTACTCTATATTATGACAAAGGTATCGGAANTATTTTTAATAATTTTTATAATTAAATTTATTAATTTTTATTATCATTTTATATTTTATATAATCGTAATAAATTTTTTATTAGTTAAATAATTAAAACAACTTTACAATATCATTTTTAAAAATAAATTTTTGTACCTCAAAATAAAAGTCCCCTAAATATCATTTTTTATCTAAAATTTTATAATATTAGATGTCACTTTAAATTAAGAAAGTGTTAAATATTGTTTTTTGATTTTGTCTTTATTTATCATGAGTCCAACTTTTCACAACTTAAAATCTTTTCCATTATACTTATTACTCAATATCCTACAAAAATTTAAAGATAATTTAATTTAATCACTTAATTATTTTAAAAAAGTAAAAATTAATTAATTCCCTAAATCGTGGACATGTGTCATAAGTAGCCTCTAATATTGTACGAAATGAGTATTATCCAACCATATGTTGTTAGCCAAGGAGATGATCTTCCTATTGTACCTTATGCCTTTTGATGTTCTTCAACCCACAAAACTAGTTTTCAGGCATTGGTTGAACTTTGAAACCTGTTTCTTCATCGGCTGAAGAAAAAAGCTTGATCAAATTCGTGACCACTTACTTCCAGAAAATATTAACATTAGAGGGATGTGAATTTTGGTTCATTAAGTGGGTGAAAACAATTACGATGCCATAGTAAGAAGTTGCATAAGAGAGCAGGAGGCGCGTCCTTTAAGATTATTGGACGCGTCAACTGCATTGAACTTCTTTTGCTTTGAGTTTGAATTTGGATTATGCTAATAGTTTATTTATTATTATTAAAAGAGAAAAATGCTTAGCTTATCTTTTAAACTTATTTATTAATTTACACATTTGATAAATGATACTTAACATTTTATTTTTTATTTTATCCTTTAAAATGTTAAGTGTCATTTGAGTCTTGACAAGGTATATAGATTAATATATTTTTAGTTGTCCAGGAAGTGTTTGTCGCCAATAGTGATTAATCCCCACATTCAAGGCTTTGAGATCATTAAAATAGATATGTCTCTCTCAATAAAGTTTTTTTCTATACACATCACCAATAATCAAACTTCTGACCAAATGCTTAAAGAATTCAGACATCAATTGTGCTAAGCTTTGTTGATAATATATAAGTTAATATGTACGTTTAAAAGTTACGTCTATCAAGCATCACTCTATTAAAAGTGGACCTAATTTAAATTTACTGATTATAATTATTTTCATAATTTATAGACAAATTTAACTTATGTCAACAATTTAAGAGACAATTTTATAGGTTTTTTTTTTCTGGGGACGTAGTTTAAATTTTTTTTATTAGGGTTGAATTGACTATGAAGAATTGATGGTCTTAGTGGACCTCAGCTGAATTTGTATTTCCATCATGTGCTAAGTTCTAGACGTTCGTTCGAGGTCGAAGTTTCCTCACCAAATTGGGATGTGCTATTATATTACATCACACAAGGGAACAGTTAGTCATACGCGTTTTCTAATTTCTAGAAAAGTCTCAAACTTCCAAAACTTAGGCTAATAATTACCTTCACGTATCAAATTTTTTCTCCCATCTCCAATTGATCTTGATTTTTATTTTGTTTATTTTTCTATATTCCACAAGTTTGCCAAAGGTCTTATGCTAATTGCATCAATGGATCCAATGATCTACGATATATTGTGAAAGCCTTCAATGTTGTTCATACAAAGTTTTAAAGTTATATAGGAAGGCCAATTAGTCAAGTATAGGACCAAATTAATCGATCCTCGAGTTAAGAAAAAATTAATGTTTCTTAGTAATGAAGTATTGAAAATAAGTTACATGTCCTCTATCACTCATAGTAAAGTTCTTATATAATGTTCTAACTATTGCAAAACTAATATTTGAGCACCTAATAATGACTAAGTAATAATTATCATAATGACGATGTTAAATTTGATCAATTATTTAATTATATTATTGTTAAAAGCCGAAAAATGTTAATTCCATAAATGTTGAGCAACTGATAGGAAGCTTAATATAATTATAAATATTGATTAGTTATAAGATTTTTTAATATTGAATTAAGTAAAGCATCAACCTTTGTTAGAGACCATTTATGATAACCTCAAAACTCGTCCAATCCTAAAAGGCATATAATTGGCCCATACGAAGGAGGGAGGGTTTGGTTCACATGACAAGATGCTCTGCCTAAATCATATGATTAAACCACTGAGTCATGGACAATACAATCAAACAACTAAAATGCATTTGCTGATAAAGCAGTTCATTCCAATTATTGGCTCACAAGCTACAAGACCAAACATATTTAGCTCAAAAATGTTGTTCATGTGAGGCTGATTTTTCCACAGCCATCTTATGGACGTGGAATGTGCAAAAACAAGATAGCTCATATATATACTATACTATACTCAAATTAAAAACTCAGTAAAGGAATGGAAGTAACATTTTCTAGTGAGCATTTTGATGAATGCAGCTGATTTCTTTGTTAACCAAAGTGTCATCTGAACAATTCCCATCCTGCAACTGGTCTGATTCTTCTTCTTCTTCTTCTTCCTTCTTCTCTTCAATCGCACCCAAAAAGCTGGGTTGATTAGTCGAAGACAACAGCCTAGCCCACATTCTATCAGTTATCACTACATGGTTCCGATTCTCGGTGATTCTCTGCACAATAAGCGCAACCAAAAAGGCGTTAAGCCAAAAGAAAGGCTTCTACCAACTTCCGCAACCAAAATGCAATACTGCTAGCATGCTACTACACCCTAAACTAAAGGTACTTTTCTAGAACTGCTTGTAGTTTAGTGGAGATAAAATTCATAGAAAGTTTATTTTAAGGTTTTTATAAAAAGAATATCCTATATCTATATTCTGCAGAACCAATATAGTGATGAACTCACATAGAAGGGTATATAAGTTTGTCTTCCATTGACAAGTCCGCTCGTATAGCCGGTGTAACCCGCCATCGCTCCATGAACAGCACTTTGAGCAAGAAGCGTGCAGTACACGTTATCAGAAGCGTTGCTTGGAATAGCTCGGATCATATAAGTTGGATCTGTAAAACAGAAAACAGAACAAAATACTCGCTCAATCTTTGCTACTTTCAGAGTGTGTTATGAGAGACATACAATTCTAAAGTTCAATCTTGACAAACCTATATATTTGAGAGTTATGGGCAATGTCTTCTCCCTGGCAAAATGATCCTGAAAGATACAAATGCTCAAAATAAGTAGCAGAAAATATCTTCATAAACATTTATCAAGTGTGACAAGAATTGGCAAAGAATGAAAAAGAGTAATTTTTTTTAATTTTTTTTTTTTTTTTATGATGGTCTACTTTTGTGAACACTTGTATGAAATTAAGAGGACAAGGCATTCGAAGATCACGAGACATCTTTCACAAACAGAGCAAATTAAAACATCGAACCTTGATCTCCTGCGATATCCACAACCCGACATCTTGAAGAAGCTTGTTTCCAGAAGCATCCTGTTTGTTCGCAGAGTGCATGCTCTCGGAAAGAAGTTCCTGCCCTGCACCTTCAGCAATAACGATGACCATGTGCCCATTTTCCTTGAGACGTTTCTCTATATATTCGAAAAGTCCACCGGGACCTTCAAGGTAAAACGGCGACTCCGGAATCAAGCAGCAGTCCACATCTCGGCTTGCAAGAGTGGCATACATCGCAATAAATCCTGCACCAATTAAGCATCCAGAATAATGCAGATACAAAACAATTTCAGGTTTGCTAGCTACATCAATAAAAGAAACCTTGAACATCATATTTAGCAGTTATTTTCTTTTAAGATGTTACAATGAGAAGAAAGCAGTTATGCGTGGATCGGCTTCAAATCAGTTTCCTTCCCAATGACCTTGTACTTGTAAGCCTAACATTTGTCCTCAGGCCATTGAAGGTGATTACGGGATGGCATCGATTTTGAGCTGATGAGAGAAGGCACTATAAGAAAGAGGGAAACTTACCGCTGTATCGACCCATCAGCTTGACAACACCTATACCATTCTCAACACTTTCAGCTTCAACATGTGCCGCATTTATAGCTCGCTGAGCCTCCTCAACAGCAGTGTCAAAGCCGAAGGACTTGTCAATAACCTATTATTAAGCAACACAGAGAGAGAGAGAGAGAGACAGAAGGAAAATGTTCACCAATTAATATTCTAACTGGAAGTACTAAAATGGATTTTTATTAAGTTATCTGAGTTGGAATCAAGAATGAGCGAGAAAGAAGATGTACCGGGATGTCATTATCTATGGTTTTGGGGATCCCTACAACTGCAACTTTGAGACCACGCCTTCTAACTTCCTGCATGGATTATTATCAGGTTGAAATGTTGATTAATTGCTAATTTAGTTTAATGCAATTGATCTTAAATTGACATGATCTTGGTAAAATCATATATATACCTCAAAAATTGCAGATGCACCCCTCTGAGTTCCATCTCCTCCAATAATATAAACCTGAAATTGCAGAGAGACATTAGTCCACAAGCACATGCGCCGGAGAATAGAAAGAACTAAAAACAGAAATTTACGGACCTGATTGATTCCGCGATCTTGGATACTGTCAACTATCTTATTGGTATCATGTCCACCTCGCGATGTACCGAGGATGGTTCCCCCACGCTTGTGTACATCATTTACCCTTTTAGGAGTTAAATTGATTGTATTGCGAGCATAGAAACCCCTGTATCCTCCCTTCACAACACAACATTTTCTTCGGTTAACGAGACCGATTAAAAGACAAGCATGCCACAACAATTGTAGTGACACCAAATAAGTTGTAGAATTACTACCATAAAGCAAGGTAATTAAGCATTATACTCCATAAAGGTCTTGAGTAGCACCGCAAACATCCACTTACCTCAATTCCAAGTACTCTCTTCACGCCATACATATGGTGTAAGCCACACACTATTTCCCTAATCACAGTGTTGAGGCCAGGGCATAGCCCTCCACATGTAACGATCGCTGCCTGAACTTCATCTGACTCGAAATAAACCTGAATATCCGATTTCGAAAGGCCGTTAACACAAGAAGGCATATCACACAATTACCAAATTATTGCACAAATAGAGCCACACACACACAGAAAATAAATAAATAAATAAATACCTTTTGCCGGGGTCCGGCGCGGCGGAAATGCACCCCTCTTTCACTATCTTTGTGAACAACAATCTGTTAGAACAGAAAATGGAAGATAAGTGACATGATTTTGGACCACTGATACCTAAATTAACAGTGCCTAAATTGCAACCAACAATCCGCAATCCACACCAACTTTGCTAGAACACCGGGATCACATGAATTTGGACCGCTGTCTTAAAACAGTTAAACATGGTTCCAACTCAGTTACCAGCTTAATGTAGAGGTCAGTTAATGCCTTAATGGCTAATGCTTTTGGTACCACGCATTAATGCACACATTAAAGCCACTTAAAATTCGATTCATAACCAATTAAGTCAAGGGTATCCAAGTAATAATGTACATAATAATCCCATGAATTCAGAAAGCCAAAAATTACATTAAAATAATTAGTACCAACCTTCTGTGGAACGCTGTCATCAACATGCACAAAATACTGCCTGGCAAAATAGCAAGTAAAAAAAATTCAAGCTATCTATCATTGCAACACAGTAAGAAGAAATTGCAAAAGAAGTAAGAATTAATTAAACACTTACTTGACCACTGAGTAAGCAGGGTTGTCTTGCAAAGGATTAGGGTATGTCTGCAACAACACCAAGACAGATTTTGAGTCATTCAAAAAAAAAACAAGAATTTATTTCACTAAAACTGATAAAACAAAAAAATAAATTAAATTCCCCCCAGAAAAGGTTAACGAATTAAGGGAAGAGAAATTGTGCGACCGGTTATTCAGTTATGACCTTCTGATCACATAACTGAAACAGAACTGATCTGTATGTAAACCTAAAAATCAGTAAAGCACTTCCAAAAGAAAGTGCTTTTTAATTTTCTTTCGGCAAAACAGGACAGAGAAAAGCAGAGTAAGAGACAAAACTTGCAGGATCAGCGTAAGAGAAAAGCAGAGTAGAGAGAGAAAACGACGACGTACTGGAAGATTGGGAATGTAATCCGTCAAATGCGGAACATCTTCGAGTACATAGCCGGCAGTGCCGTACACAATCTTAGGCTTCGAATCCCCAGCTGAACCCATCGATGACCCGGACCCGATTCCGCAACCCGGATCGATACAACCGTTTCCGTTCGGAGCAGTTGTGGAGGCAGCGTGGTTGCTTTTAACGGAAGAGATGTTGTTGCTATCTTTGTGATTAACGAAATCCATTCACAGAAAGGGAAAAAGCTTAGTTAACGATCAGAGGTAGAAGAAAGTGGTCATATCATATTTATAGTAAACGGAGTTGACCAGAGGAAAAATGAAAAACAGAGTGAGTTGAATATATTTGATCATGCAAAAACCGATGTGCCCAGAACGCAAAAAACGATTTTATTATTTTTAAAAAGTATAGTAATTTTTTGGAAAGTGGTGTGGGGAACTTTATGTGATGGTTGGAAGAAACAGGTGGCAGGAACAATGGGAGTTTCGTCTGGTTTTAGAAGGGAAGTTTTTCTTTCTTTCTTTTTTTTTTGGGAGCACGCAGTGGTGGACTAGTTGAAACTTTCTAGAATAAACTTTGGAGATTCCTTCGTAGTAATATTCAATACTCTGTTTTATATGGGGAAAACAGAGCACCCTTTTCTTTCCTTGTTCTTCTGTTTTACGATGTTGTGATAAAAATAAAATAAATTTTCTTCTTTTGTAATTCTCGTCAAGGTGATTAAACAAGTTAATTATGGAATTGTGTTTGAAAAACAACAAGCAAAAATTGAAGTAAGATGCGATTAGACCAATAAGAGTCTCTGAGGCAAACGTCGTCCCTTGAATGTGGAGTTTTTTATTTTCTTTTTCTTTTTTGAAGTTGGTCAATAATGCGAATTAATAAATAATAATAATAATAATATTGTTTATTCGATTGCAATAATGTATGGTCTTTTTTGTCATCTTAATCTTACGTCTTGGAAAGCAAGTAATCTAGAAATAACTTTCCCTTTCCTTACATGTGGTGGCCCCATACTAATACTAAGACGGGGTCGAAGCCCAATTAGTGTTAATTTGTTAATTTATGTCTTTGTTAGTCACAGTGAAATTTTGTCATAAATGTTTTAGGGTTAAGGGACATGTTGAATTGGTTAACAAGAAAAAAAAAACAAATATAAATATATATATATATATATATATATGTATATTCAAATTTTTTTTTATTGGGGGCACAATTATGTGGGAAATGGTCTAATACGATGGTATACTAAATCTAAATTAATATTAATAAATAGAAAGAAGATTAGTAGAACAGAACATTCCTAATCATAGTTAGGAGATATAGATATACCAACAGGGGTTGGTCTAAGTGGTAAGCGGCTTGGTATCGCTTAAGCAAGGTCTCGAGTTCGAGACCTTGTGCACGCAGTTATCCCCGCTGGAAGACCCACCCGCCATAGCTAGGTGCGCGACCCGAGTCGACCCGGTTTAGTCAAGGCTAGGCCTTGGATACCGGACAGGCAACCGAAAAATAGTTAGGAGATATAATTTGGCAAAGCAATGGTAGCTAGAGAAATGCGTTAATCGAATCTTGAAGGCTTAGATATTAATATCATATTATTATGGATAACTTTGTAGTGGTTACATCATTGTTAACTAATCATCATTTAGTTGGCAAAGCCGTGATATGCTCTTTGCACATGGTAACGGCATTTTAGCCGTATTTCCATAGGAGAGGATGCATCATACATACCATGCGTTGGATTTGGATCGTTAAAAAGTAAAATGAGAAAATTTATTATTAGATCAATAAAATAAAAAAATGAAATTCATTTATATTTTAATTGTTATTTTATTTTTAAAGTGAAATTATCACTTTAAAGTGTGTTTGCGAGTTAGATTTAAAAAAAAAAAAAATTTGTGAGATTTAGTCATAGTTTTTACCGATGTCTATTATTAGAGTAATGAGTTATTTCATTAGCTATTTAACTAGCCTTGCTTAGTCTAGAAGTTAGTTGTTAGTTATTTTCAGTTTACCTTCCATAACAGAATTCTGTTATGCTGTTTGTAGTTCATATTGCTATGTACACCATGTATATAATGGATGGCTTGCAGATCAAGCAAACCAACTCATTCATTCCAAATCATTCCAATTCTCTCATTCTCTCCAATCCTTCTCTACCTTCCTCAAGCTTAATATGGTATCACGAGACTTTTTTTTCCGCAATTCTTTTCTGTTCTTCAACTTCGTTCTTCAGTGCTGCGAAATTTTCCATGAAATTCTGTTCTTGATCTGTCATTGATCATGCTAAATTTTCTGAGAATTTCACAAAGCATTTGAAGCAATCACCTGAGTTCTCAGTTCTTGATTGTTTTTTTGCATCAAGTTCTTCTTGACGAACTCGCTAGTGATTTTTGCAGTTTCTTGGTTCAGGTTTGCCAATTCTGCATTTCTGAATTCCTACTTTTTTTCTCTATCTGTTCTTTTCTCCAATTTTCATCCATGGCAACTCAGAGTTTAGAGGATTTTACCAATCCCTATTTCATCTTGTCCTCCGATGGCCCTAGTTTGTTGTTGGTGTCACAACAACTAAATGGTGAAAATTTCCATTTCTGGTTTCGAGCCATGAAAATGGCCCTCATTGGCAAGAAGAAATTGGCCTTTGTTGATGGATCGTTGCCCAGGCCTGAAAATGATCCTATGTTCATGGCTTCTTGGGATAGGATCAACAGTATTGTCTGTTCTTGGCTCCTTAACTCGGTCACCAAAGAAATCTCAGCCAGCATCATTGCTCACTCCACTGCAGCTGCAATATGGCAAGACATCAAAGATAGGTTCCAGCAAGGGAATGGCCTACGGATCTTCGAACTCAAGAAGGAATTGGCAAATACTCAGCAAGGTGTGTTATCTGTAACTCAGTATTATACCAAATTAAAGTCCTTATGGACTGAATTGGGAGAGTATAGGCCTTTGTTGTCTTGTAACTGTGAAGGAACTACACAATTCTTGAAGTATCGGGAGACTGAATGTGTCATTAGTTTCTTAATGGGCTTGAGGATTCTTATTCTGCTATAAGGGGCCAAATCCTTTTGATGGACCCTATTCCTCCCATCAATAAGGTGTTTTCCTTGGTAATTCAAGAAGAAAGACAGAGATCTGTTGGTGCTGCTGTTTCACAAGCTTCTTTTGCTGTAAGGGGTAATCAAGACAACAAGAAAGCTGTTTCCAATGACAGACCTAAGTGTGCCAATTGTGGGGTTCTTGGCCACACTAAAGAGCAGTGTTACAAGATCATTGGATACCTTCCCCACTACAAGAAAGGCAAGCATAGGTCCAACAACTCAGCTCATCAAGTGTCTGAAGTTCCAGCTCCTACATCAGGTTCTGAGGTTCCTCAGCAGCTCAACAATTCCCAGCTTCAGCAGCTGATGGCTCTCCTGTCTGCTCAGATGGCTGCAGCTTCTGTTCCTAAGGTGGACAACTCGCAGGAAAATACCTTAGGTACTATTCTATCCACAGTTGATTATACCTATCTTGGCCAAGTTTTGTCTGCATGTTATAATTCCATTGAATTCCCTACATCCAAGTGGATCTTGGATTCAGGCGCCACTAGCCATATAACCTGTTCTGTTACAAATTTCACTCCAACCTTACCTGTCTCAAATTCATTTGTTTCTTTACCAAACAACCATAAAGTGAGGGTTCAAGCAATTGGCAATGTTGCATTGTCCCATGGTCTGAAATTACAAAATGTCCTCTACATCCCTGATTTTCATGTCAATCTCATTTCAATATATGCTTTATTGAAACAAGACCCATACACAGTAATTTTCAATTCAAATGACTATTTTATACAGGACATCAACAGCCAGAAGGTGATTGGAAGGGCTAATCTCCTTGGAGGTCTTTACTTCTTCAAGGCAGATGCAGCTCACATTAACATTTTAGTTTCTGGTTTTTCAGCTTCCAATAATGAACTGAATAGGGTTAATTCAGTTTCTAGCTCAGTTTGGCATTCTAGGTTAGGACATTTGTCTAATAAAGTGTTGCATACACTTCCTTTTTCTGTTTGAAGTCTGGTTCAGAACATAACATTTGTACTATTTGTCCTCTTGCCAAAATGAAAAAATTGCCTTATATCTCACATAATCATTTAGCTGCTAATGCTTTTAATCTGATTCACTGTGATGTTTGGGGTCCCTTTCATTCTCCCACTTATCATGGCCATAGGTTTTTCCTTACAATTGTGGATGATAGCACTAGATTCACTTGGACTTACTTGTTAAAAACAAAATCAGAATCCTCTCAGAAGCTAATCAATTTCATTGTGATGATTGAGATTCAATTTCGTAAAGTGGTAAAACAGTTTAGAAGTGACAATGCCAAAGAATTGGCCTTAACCTCTTTCTTACAATCCAAAGGGATTCTGCATCAGTTTTCTTGTGTCTAAGCTCCTCAACAAAACTCAGTGGTTGAGAGGAAGCACCAGCATCTGTTAAACACTGCAAGGGCCCTCTATTTTCAGTCCAAGTTTCCACTTGCTTTTTGGGGAGATTGCATCACCACAGCCACTCAGTTGATAAATTGGACTCCTGCCAAGATATTGCAGTTAGTCCCCTTATCAAAGACTCTATGCCAAGGTGCCTCCATATGATTCATTGAGAGTTTTTGGCTGTTTGTGTTTTGCCTCTACTCTTGCTGCTCAAAGGACCAAGTTTCAGCCAAGGGCTACTGCAACTGTCTTTGTTGGTTATCCAAGTGGCTATAAAGGCTATAAGTTGTATAACCTTGCCTCTAAGGAGTTCTTTATCTCAAGAGATGTGGTTTTCCATGAATCTGTCTTCCCTTTTCATTTGAACAATGCCACAACAGACATTGATATTTTCCCTGCACTTGTTTTACCTATGCCACAACAAGACATTAACCTACAGCCTGAGTCACTAATGCCACCTCAACCACCACAGCAACCTGAACCAGCCCAACATTCTGAACTAGCACACCATCCTCCATCTCCTGTACATTTGAGGAGATCCTCTCGACCCTCCAGATTACCTCAGTACCTATCCCAATACCAGTGTAATTCTATCACCTCTCATCCCATTTCTGAACATTTCACCTATGATAGACTACAGCCCTCCTACCAACAATTTGTTCTCCATGTTGATGCTATACCTGAACCAGCCTTCTACCATCAAGCTGTTGTTTACCCTGAATGGAGGCAAGCTATGCAAGAGGAGATTAATGCAATGGAATCAAATGAAACATGGGATCTGGCCCCTTTACCAGAGAGAAAACACAAGATTGGATGCAGATGGGTATACAAGATCAAACGTAAATCTGATAGAAGCATTGACAGGTTTAAGGCTCGGTTAGTGGCAAAGGGATACACTCAATAAGCTGGTATTGATTTCCAAGATACCTTTTCTCCAGTTGCCAAGCTTACTTCATTCAGGATTTTGTTAACCATTGCAGCAATTAAAGGCTGACATTTCCTGCAGCTAGACATCAACAATGCCTTCTTGAATGGTGATCTTGTAGAAGAGGTGTACATGGAGAAGCCTCTAGGTTATCACAAGGAGGGGGAGCACCTTGTGTGCAAACTTAAGAAATCGATTTATGGCTTAAGGCAGGCATCCAGGTAGTGGTTCCACAAATTCTCTTCTTCCCTCATCAGCATTGGTTTTGTTCAGTCAAAGAGTGATTACTCTTTGTTCACCCAAGGTTCAGCAGACTCCTTGGTCATTTTACTAGTGTATGTTGATGACATTATTGTGGCTGGTGCATCCAGGGACAGAATACTACATGTTCAGCAACAACTTGAATCCCTTTTCAAATTGAAAGTTCTTGGTGACCTCAAATATTTTCTAGGCTTGGAGATTGCCAAGTCTCCAGTAGGAATTATGCTCTCACAGCACAAATACACACTGAACTTGTTGGAAGACACAGGTTTTTTGGAGGCAAAACCAGAAGCATTGCCTATGGAACCCAAGCTCACATTGTCCATTGATGATGGTGATCCCTTGGAATATCCTTCTCAATATTGAAGGATGATTGGCAGGTTGATGTACCTGACCATCTCTAGGCCAGATATATGCTATGATGTAAATAAGCTGAGTCAATACATGTCCAATCCAAAGACCCCTCATTTACAGGCTTTACATCACTTGCTCAGATACTTGAAGAAAGCTCCGGGGCAGGGCATTCTGTTTTCTGCAAAGTCTGAGTTCAGATTGCAAGCTTATGTGGATGCTGATTGAGGTGGATGCAAGGATACTAGGCGTAGCACCACGGGTTTCTGTGTGTTCATTGGGGATTCGTTGGTCTCATGGCGATCAAAGAAGCAGCCCACAGTGTCCAGGTCTTCAGCTGAAGCCGAGTACAGGGCACTAGCAAGTGTTACTAGTGAGCTTGTTTGGCTCCAAAGTTTCCTTCAAGATTTTGGGATTAAGATTGGCCGTGCTTGCGTTTATTGTGACAGCCAAGCAGCCATTGCCATTGCTTCCAATCCGGCCTTCCATGAGCGCTTGAAGCATATAGAAATTGACTGCCATTTCACAAGGGAAAAGGTAAATGAAGGTATCATCACACTCATCCATGTTAAGTCAAAGGATCAAGTTGCAGACCTCTTAACTAAGGCAATCCCACGACCTATATTTGAGCACTTAGTCTCCAAGTTGGGAATCTTAGACATATATTCTCCAACTTGAGGGGAAGTATTAGAGTAATGAGTTATTTCATTAGCTATTTAACTAGCCTAGCTTAGTCTAGAAGTTAGTTGTTAGTTATTTTCAGTTTACCTTCCATAACAGAATTCTGTTATGCTGTTTGTAGTTCATATTGCTATGTACAGCATGTATATAATGGATGGCTTGCAGATCAAGCAAACCAACTCATTCATTCCAAATCATTCCAATTCTCTCATTCTCTCCAATCCTTCTCTACCTTCCTCAAGCTTAATATCTATAGTATTATTTAACAATAAGTAGATGGATCTATCTATGATAACAAAATTAGATAATTACTTTCTTAGTTCATGAAGAACATAAACACCAGTAATTATGAATTAAAACATTTCATGAGAGAGGGTTCTCAAGAGCTATGTTTTAAGGCAATTTGTTCTTATGTCGGGTAAGGAACGAGCTCACCTAAACCTTTGAGTATGTAGTTAATTTCTCAAACAATTGATAGCAATTCAATGCAATGAAAATAATGAGAATAGGCTGAGAGTGATACTTGCAAGGTCATTCTAATATACAAATCATTACAAATAATATGTGTGAATAAAGTATTAAAATTAAATACTCGTTAAATCATTCTAATCTTCCTTTTATAATAAGAGTTGTAAGTTGACCATTAAAACTGAGTTATAATATCTAAACTCTTATCACGAATTTTGTGGGATTGATTATGCTGCTTTAGTGATGATAAGTCCTTTTATAGCCTATAGAGTTGTCTGTTGTTCATAAACGAACTTGGTTCCGTTGTGTCATACTGCAGCTGGATTTTCACATAAAAAATCAGAGTACTTTACCCTTTCTACCCTTCTTTGTCATCACTGCACTGAATTGGAATAATTAATTAATTAATCACTTAGTTGCATATTTCAGAGATTTATGACAACTTCTTTAATATTTTATAGTATGTCTTTTGTTTATGTAACTTAATTTTACCACATAACAATCTTATAACATTTTTCAGGCGGCTTCTCTTTCCTGAATAAAGGCATGAATTATACAATAAGATAGAAAATTTATATACTCCCGCGTGCAAAGTCGCATTCTAGATCGACATCGATCACAAAAGGATTCAATCACAAGAACTTGATGATGTGCTCAAAAAAAAAGAAAAAAAAAAAGCAATCATGTTATAATTTAGACTCATAAAAGTGGATAGAAAGAAAACACCATGAAGGTACCAGATTAAAACATTTGTCAGAACCTGGTTCCCCCTTCAACAGTGTTGACAACATATGGTCCAATCTAATAATAGTCTTTTATTTAATTTCTTTTTTTAATATGGTCCAACAAAATACACATTAATGAGTGGTTGCTAGCCATCCTTGCATGCCTCGGGAGTCATGCCACCGCCAAGCTAAAAAGGTTCTCCATCCAATCCATCACCCATTTCTTACTTTCTATATATATTCTTAAATTAATCAGATTAGCTAATCAAATTACCTGATCATTATGAAATATATTAAATTGAGAATAAATTAATGTAATGTATGACCTCAATTGAAAGAAACGTAGTTCGAGAATCAAAATGGTGAATATCCTGAGAATATACACAGAGCATTAAAGTAAAATATATATATATATACACACACATAAATCATAAAGTTACATGCAATATAATCTATTGATTTTGTATATTAAATTAAATAGTCTCTTTTAACCTTATTCGACAAGGACTATTAATCAAAATAAGATGGGACACACATTCATGTAGCTAAAGGCATCCGTGATTGAATGGAGGAACAAATAACTGGAGACACGATCCTCTGTAGATGAATGGTCCTTGTCCACTATCAAAGAAGAGAATGAGCATTTTGGGTCTTCCTTCTCGCCAATTTTGGGTCTCATATTAGAGGGTATATAGTCCCATTTTTCAGAAGCCATAAGGGGTGTGTGTGTATGCCTCAAGAACCTTTACCGCCAAATCTTTTCAACAATATTCCAATTCATTTCACTGATTTGGGAATTCGCCTTATTTGGGTGGAATACGAACTTAAAAATATCTAATCTTTCAATGAATGTTTTAATTTTAGTGTAACTAATTGAATACGCGTGAAGAAGATAACTAGAGCAGTGATCTATAAAAGAAAAATAGTAGACCGATATTATTCTTTAATACAAAAACATTAAAATAATAAAATTATTAAAGTGTCTCAGTTTTGTTTTCTTTCTTTTTTTTATAGAAAATTGTTTTATGGGCACACATTTAAGTTATTTAACATGTCATATATAAACACACTTATAATAAAATAATTTACATCATCATTATTTTATATATATTCTTTAATTCCACCAACTTTATTGTAAATGTTTATAACTACGAAGAATTACTGATGTCTATCCAAAAAAAGTTTTCCTTTTATCGGTCAATGATGCTTCCAATGAAATCGCACTGCATAACGTACACAATTAGCATAAGAAATCAAGATACCAAGTACTACGACACACATCGTGCTTGTTATTCCGCCCTTTTCACGTTCATCACAAATTCTCCAATCTCAATTTGACTTGATGATCTTACAGAAAGCATTCAAGGTACATTGGAAATCCAGTAACATAACACAAGATATAATGAGTGTATGAGTTAGAGACTTGGTGGTGAATTGGAGAATTTTTTTGAGTCATGTTATTATGACAATTATTTTAAATAATATTTAAATAAGAAGAGTGTAAAACTCATTTGTCTTATAACGCATTTGCATGGTTCATTTTCAAACTAGGTAACAATCCTTAACTTTTTTGTAATGAGAATTTCAATTTTTTATAATTATCTTAAAAACTACATACATAACACAAGTTTTAAAAATATTATTGATAGCACAGAGGAATCAAAACAGAACAACACCTACTACTAGTATTGGAAAACCCTTGGATCATGTTCCAACTTGCAATATGTAGTTTTCTCCTGAACCATATAAACATCAACACCACTATGGTTACTAATGAAATTGGATATGCAAGAAGAGATAATTTGCCGCTAATTAATCACCATGTGCTGGTGGTGGTGGTGGTGCTCCTTCTGCCCCTTCCTTTCCATTAGCTTGTTTGGGACAACGCCAGCGATGGTTGCCCCCCATGCCTGCCTTATGGCAGTGGGAACCTCGTACACCTCGACTCATTAGGACCCCAAACATGGTTCCTATTCCAAATGCAACACCGATCTTAACGGGACCCATTTGATTTTTTATGGCTTGATATATGTTATTAATTAGCCAAAAATATGACACAGAGAATTAAGATGGAGTTGGGGAGAAATGGATATAAAGAATGTGTTATTTATAATGAAAGGAGGAGTGTTGACTACGCATAGTTAGTTTGGGGTCAGGTTAGTCAGAGTCTTCAGAAGACTAAGTATAAGTAACCCCTTCATCAAGGGTCAACGTACTTGCAAAACAATCTATCCTTACTGAATAATCTGTCTATTTTTTTTTTTGGTAGCTATCTTCAATTATTTTTGGTCAAAGTTTTAGGATATTATTTCTAATTAATTTAATTAATAATTGTTTGATACCAATTGGGCCTGCCTTTGTTGAAATAGAAAGCTCAAACACATTTGTAGAAAAGGACAAGCATTGCAAAATTTCTGCTGTGCTGAGGCCTTATACAAGATCTGTGCGGTCTCACTCAATGAATGGCTTCTAAATTCAAGTTGGTCCAGCCATGCTGAAAGCTTTTTTTATTTTTTTGGTTATAATGTGTTTTTGTTCTTATATATAATATTTAATTTCAGAACTAATATTTTTGTTCGTATTACGAGTTTAACTAATAATTTCAGAACTAAATTTATGATAAAAAAATCATATTAAATTTTTTATATATAAAGATTGAATTAAAACCCTTTTTTTAACAAAATTCAAATTATAAATAAATGTAACAGTAAAAATAAGAGTAAAGGTTTAAATTGGTCCTTGACAAAGTATAAATGGGTTAATTTGGTCCATAACAAAAGAAAATGTCTAATTTAATCCTTGTGAACTTTAAATTTAGGTGAATTTAATCCTTAACAAATAAAAAGGTCTAATTTATTTGTGTCAATTTTAAACTTGGGTGAAGTTAGTCCAATCATTCTCCATAAATGTAGTTAAACACATTGTAGAAATAATAGAAATAATTTTTACCACTGCAGCTCCATCCCAAAAATCACGAAAGAGGCCAAACAACCAAAAATACCAAAATAGATAACACAAAGTAGAAAACAAAAATAGTGTAAGAAGATAACACTCTTATGATGAAGGAAAAAACTCTAACTTGTTTTTGAGTGAATGAACTTTGAAGCAAATTTGAAAACACCACCACAAACAAATGGCTCGAAGATTAAGCAGCACGTAGGGATTTTTAGCGGAGGAAAGGAAATGAAGAAGAAGAAGCTAAATGAGATAAATTGAATGAAGCATTTAAAAGGGAGTTTTTTTTACTCTTTTGCCCTTACTGTTGAAACTATTTACCAAATTATCCTCGTTTTCAAACTATTTCCCAAACTACCACGGTTTGGGTTGACGTGGCATCTGCGTCACGCATGGCATGCCACGCAGGATTCGCCATCCAGGGAGGCGAATTTACCCTGGATTCGCCTAGAGCAATGGTGAATTCAGTGCAACCCATTTCACTTAACACAATTATCACTCAATCAAATCTCATCCTAAGTAGGAGTAGCAAAACCACCTGATTTATGAAACATGATGAGGGAAAGAAACATTATCACAGGAAACCAGTAAGCAAATCCCAGGATGGTATATAAAGTACACGCAACTCATGGTAAGGGGGCCTAAGATTAATATATAATTCACTTTATACAAATTCTAACTTGAGCGTTGGAGTGGAGTGGCTTTTGTAGATATCATTTTCGAAGCATTACAATACAACTCATAGTTTTTTGCCTACAAATTTGTTAGAATTCAAGTATGAGTGTTTAAAAAGTCTCGCGTTGGTTAGTGATAGACTAAGTGAATGGTATATAAGTTGGAAGACCCATAGACTCATCGCCTTAAGGTTTTGGGTCAAGATGTAGCATCTGACTCGCTTGGTGATTTCTCACTTAGTCCATCAACGTTCATCTCTCCGATTATGGGTTTCTTCTACCCAATAAGTGGTATCAGAGCCAATGGTTATCGGTATGGTTGAGTATTGGAGCAACGGTGGTCATTGGATCTAAGTGTGGGATCCTAAAGAGTTGGTGTGACTCTTGCTAATGCCATTGAATACTCAGATGGACTTTCGTTGGGGGAGATAGTAACCGATGATGGGCCTCATACTTGAGGGGGAGATTGTTGGGAGATTCAAGTATAAATGTTTAAAAAGTTTCACATTGGTTAGTGATGGACTAAGTGGAGAGTTAATAAGTAGGAGGAACCATAAACCCATTGTCTTAAGATTCTGAATCAAGATGTGGTATCTGATCTTCTTAGTGGTTTCTCACTTAGTCCATCGGTGTTGATATCCCCAATTATGGGTTCTCTCTTCCCTACGAAATCTACTTACACATCTCAATCATACACTTCTCACAATTTTCGTTTGAAATTAAAGAAATAAGGAGATTTTGACAATTGTATTATTGAAATGTGTAGGTGAATTTGTAGGCCAAAAACTTAGGTCTCCCAACCAATCTTGTATCTCAAATATGTTGTAACATTTATACAATCCCACGTCATTACAAGTCACGAGCGATCAACATATGAGAAGCATTGCTAAATTACACCTAATGATGACCCAACATTACAATAGCTCAATGGATAGCCTAAATGACATCAGAGTATATAAATGGACTCTCCGAAACTAAGTAGGTACGTATAATTTTTACACTAAACACTCATACAATATATTTAAACTGACTTGGGCATCAGACCGGTATTATAAATATCTCCTCCAATGCATTCAACGGTTCAACGATACTACATCAATTGTGTTGCGTCTATCACAAACTCATCAATCACATCTCAAATATGAGTTTTAAGTAATATCACTCTTTAAATATTGAACTACCTAAGAACAAAAGTTTTTTAGATTGTCATTCAATCGAATCATTTTATATGATTGACTTTTTAAGTAGTGAATGAAAAAGTTAATTATTTTTTCTTATGTAATAATATTTAAGTAGATGACATTGTAAAAATATTGCATAACAATTATAAACTCTTTATGATATAGTAAAATCTTTACTTAATATCATAAAATTCATTCAACTCCAAAACAACACCTACTACTATCGCTAAACCCATGGCTAATTTTTTTTTCCTCCTATGAGGTGTCCGCTGTCGATAGCGACCAATCCTCCTTCGAGGCTTTGAGATCATCAAAGTGAATATGTCTTTTTTAACAAAGTCAATAATCAAACATCGACCAAATTCTTAAAAAAACTCAGTCATCTACCAATTGAGGTGAATTTTGTTGGTCTAAACCTGTTGATCATGTTCCAACTCTAGATTCCCCCAAATTATGTAAACATCAACGCCACTATACTAATTGAAATTGGACATGCAAGAAGAGATAATAGTGTACACTTAAGACTTAGTTAGTAGCATGAGTGGCCTCATCAACATGTGCAGCTGTTGGTACTCCTCCTTCTGCCACTTCCTTTCTAAGATCTTGTTTTGGACAACGCCTGGGATGTTGGCCAGGCATGCCTTCCTTATGGCAGTGGGAACCTCGTACACCTCGACTCATTAGGATCCCAAGCATGGTTCCTATGCCAAATGCAACACCGATCTTAACGCGACCCATTTGATTTTGATGGCTTGATATGTTTATCAACTAGCCAAAAATATGACAAAATCTTATGTGAAGGAGATAATTAAGCTCAAGTTATGGAGAAATGGGCATAGAGAATGTGTTATTTATATATGATGAGTATATATTCTTTCTTTTGTGTCGTGGTGGCTACGCATAATTTGGGTCTTCAGAAGACTAAGAAAGTACGGGTACACTGTTTCAACAATAAAATTGAACAATAAAAATAAATAATGTATAAAAATATAACAATATGTAAATGCACATATAAAGTACAATAATTATGTGGAGTATATGTACACTCACGTATTGTTATATTTTTATACATTGTCCATTTTTGTTGTTAAGTAATACTCATAATTATAACCCCTTCTTCAAGGGTCATCAAACAATTATTATTATTATTTTTATGGCAACGAGGAATTAAGGACTTGCAAGATAGTCAATCCTTACTGGATTGTCTTTATTTTTGCTTTTGTTTTGGTATCTTACATGTTTTTGGTCGAAAAGTCTTATGATCTTAGTCTAGCTAATTAATTAAATGTTTGATATCAATTGGGCTAGCCTTCATTGAAGTAGAAAGTTCAAACATCGCAAAATTTCTATTGAGGCCTCGTACATAGAATCTGCTGAAATTTTTTATTTTTTTGAGATTAAAATGTATTCTTGTTCTTATTTATATATAATATTTTATTTAATTCGATCTTTACATTTTACTGTATTATGCGTTTAACTAATAACTTCAGAACTAAATTTATGATAAAAAAAAAGTCATATTAAAAGTTTTATATATAAAGATCGAATTAAAACCCTTTTTTTACAAAATTCAAACTATAAATAAACGTATAAACTTGACATTAAACAAAATTCAATTTAACTAATATTTTCTTTTTAAATCCGTGATAATATATATATTAGCTGCATGGAACACTTGGTTTACATAAAATGAAGAATTGAAAGTTTTTAACTCTTTGTTAAAAAGGAGCCCTTAATTCTTCGTATTATTATTTTATAGGATTTAATTTAAATGTACAAACATTGACAACTAATTTTACATTGTTATTTAATTGTATAATGAACACATAAGCAAATGTAATTTTTTATCACAACAACCACTTAAAAGTTCATTCAAATAGAGTAAATATATTAAATGATTGTGTAAAGATCTATTGTAAAACTTATAGACATACAAATGTATAATTAATTGGCAATTCAAAATATCCCCACACGATTATATTTATTTGCACTTATTTCGTAAGGATGGGGCGTTGTAAATATATATATATA
>QANU01006828.1:1558139-1572733 GCA_003254905.1 Nissolia schottii
TATATATAAAATTTTACTATCTATTTTCTTTCTTTTGCATGCTTATGTATGTTTAATACTTGACTTTTATGTTTGTCAATGCATATTAGTTAAAAGCAAAGATTAACAAGGGGCCGAAACCCAACAGTTATGGGCTTCGAGTATTGTCTAGTTTGGGAAGAAAAAAATGGTACTCAACATCGACCGTCGGATCTATTCTCTAGTGTTTCCCTCACCACCGATGAGCACACTGACACTGACGATGATTTTGGACAAGTAAATTACAGAGAGAAATCAAGGAGAAGCACAAGGCACACCTTTCAATTAATTCCATTACATCAATTATTTGCTATTGTTTGGGGTTGCTTTATGGATGCTCTTAACCTGTTTAATGGTACGCTGGATATTTCTTTTAGCTGCACTTTTTTCTGTTTCACTTGTACCCTAATCTTTTTAACTCTATGTTTGCTTTATCAATAATAATAAATTTGGTTATTGAAGTGAGGGGTCCTTAGATGAGGAATGTTGTTAAATTACACCTCACGTCCAAATGACGCTAGATTTTTACACGAAACACCCATACAACATGCTCAAAACTTGAATGTTAAGAGTAGTATTGCATGTATCTCCTCCAATCCATTCTAACGCTTCAACAATGCTACGCCCATTGTGCTGCATCTATATCTCGAACTCATCAATTGTATCTCAAATATGAGTTTCGGGTAATATCGCTCTTGAACCGAATTACTCAAGAACAACTTTATTTTTTTTATACATTGTCATTCATTTAAATCATTTCATATAAAAGACATTTTAAGTAGTGAGTGAGAAAGACAATGTTTTTTTACTTATGTGTCAATATTTAATTAGATGACATTGTAAAAAAGTACAACAAACAATTATATACTCTTTATTATATAGTAAAATTAAAATTGTCACTTAACAATATCATAAAATTCACACAACTACAAAATAACACCAACTACTATTGTTAAACCCGTGGATCATGTTCCAACTATAGTAGTACATCAATGCCACTTGATATAGACTCTTTTTGTAATACATGGATTAAGGATGATCACCAATATAATTAAGATAGAAGCATAGACACTTGCCTCTAATATTGTTAGCAAGGGCTAGGCATAGGGCGGTGCCAATAAAATATGCCATGAGTCTATCCAAATAGAAACAAGAAAGGGAACTAACTATAAAGGGTTGTGGATTTGAGGGCTTTGGATCTTGCCCCACATCCCAAAGATGCCATGGGATCTATTTCAAGGCCTTTTGGCCAGCTATTAGAGCTTAGGGAGCAAGCAATAAAATACGCCCTCACAGCAGCTGAAAGTGACAACCTGTAAACAACTTTCAGGTTGGTCTCAGGGATCTCCTGAAATGCCCTCTGACGGCCTGCTGAGGAAGAGGCAAGGGTTGGTGACTTTACACACTTTAGGGATCCTTCAACATAGCCTAGGAGAGAGGGACAAAAGGAGGTTTTGTTCATACTAGGAATATGGTGTAAGATGCTTGCACAAAAGCAAAGTTTGAGAGGGACATATCCCACTTCAGGTTGCAGGCACAAGGACCCACGCAACAAAGGGCCTTGACCTGCAGCCCTGAAAGTGACACTTCAATAGCAAACCCCTAGGAAGCCAAAGGGTATCCTAGGAATAGAAAAGGAGAGAAAAAAGAGGAATGGGGGATACAAAAGAGAGGGATTTGGGTAGAGCAAGCACAAGAGAAAAAAGATAGAGAGAAAAACAAGAGCTAACACACATACACCAAAAACAACAGCAACCAGAGAAATACGCCCGCGCGAGAGAGGACGTATTCAGAAAACATTAGAAATTGCTTGCTCCCAAGCTCTAGAGCAGAAACCATCCACACAAGGGCTTGGATTGGAGGACAAGGTTGTTTACCCCTCACAATCCAACCCTCATAGTCTCCATTTTCCCTTTCTTCCATTTCTTTTTCGTTTCTCAAGTCTCAAAACAAGTTTACGAACTCATAATTTCTTTTTCCCTCACTTTTCATTTTATGTTTTAAATATGTTTATCAAAACGGTTTAAATCACCACTATACTAATTGAAATTGGACATGTAAGAAGAGATGATAGTATACACATATTAAGATTTAAGACTTAATTAGTCGCAGGAGTGGCCTCATCGCCATGTGCTGCTAGGGGTGCTCCTCCTTGTTTGGGACAACGCCAGGGATGTTGGCCAGCCATGCCTGCCTTATGGCAGTGGGAACCTCGTACACCTCGGCTCATTACGACCCCAAACATGGTTCCTATTCCAAATGCAACACCGATCTTAACGGGACCCATTTGATTTTTGATGGCTAGATATATGTTATTAATTAGCCAAAAATATGACAAAATCTTATGTGAAGGAGAGAATTAAGCTCAGGTTATGGAGAATGGATATAGTGTGTGTGGTATTTATAATGAAGGGGTATTCTTTTGGGGTCGGATTAGTCAAAGTTTGCAGAAGACTAAGTAACCACTTCTTCAAGGGTCAACGAGAGGAATGAAATACTTGCATGACAATCCATATTTACTGGCTAATCAATGTCTTTGTTACGGTAACTATCTTCAATTTTAATTTTAATTTTGATCAAAGTTTTAGAATCTAATCACTCTAATTATTTACTCACCTCGTTTTTAATTAATTGTTTGCTTTAAATTATGTGCCACTATTAAAAAAATGGTTGCAAATTATGATACTTTACAAAAGTATTCTTATTTAATATTTTCACTTATATATTTTTCTCTCATTATTTATTATTATTATTATTTTAACTTTACTTAATAGAGATATATTAAAAAATATATATATATAATTAATATTGTTTAAATTTAAAAGATAAATAATTATTTGTAAAAATATAAAGATGAGGGAGTAATTGATTGTTTGATACCAATTGGGCCTGTTGAAGTAGAAAAGCTTAAACATTTATATGACCTGCTGAAAAGGAGGCATCGCAAAATTTCTGCTGTGCTGAGGCCTCATACAAGATGTCTCGCTCAAAGAATGACTTCTAAATTCCAGTTGGTCCTTAATGCTGGAAGACTTTTTTTTGGATTAAAATGTGTTCTTTTTCTTATTTATATGTAATATTTAATTTAATTCGATCTTTACATTTGACTGTATTATGAGTTTAACTCATAATTTCAGAACTAAATTTATGATAAAAAATCATATTAAATTTTGTATATATAAAGATTGAATTAAAACCCCCTTTTTTTTTTTTACAAAATTCAAACTATAAATAAATGTAACATGTAAAAATAATTACTTTAACTAATATTCTCTTTTTATGATCGGTGATAATATACAGGGAGAATCATGTGGCACACATTTATCCGCATCCTTGTTGAGCAATTTGAATAGAGAAAATATTGAGCTATAAACAAATTTTCTAATGGGGAAATGCTGACATAGATCTCTGAACTTTTTTGTGTTTCTCACATAGGTCCTTGATAAAATAAAAGTCCCTTCACAGATCCCTAAACTTTTTTTTTCTATTTCTCTCATTTATCCTTCTATCTGTTTGCAACGTCACGACAGCACATGTGGTGGTTAACTTGCTCTCTCTTCCTCATTTCCCCATCCTCCATGACAGCTACAACATTATTTAGAATTCATTGTTCCCTCAAATTGATGGAGAAAACCCTACACGTGCTGCCTTCATTGGCGACTCTGAGTATGACCTCAAAGTCATCCTAGGCATCACCGGATACCGTTAGAATGACAAGGTCAAGACCAAGAGGTTGAAAAGCTTATCCCCAAATCAGAGGTCAACACCATGATGAAAATTACCTCTTACTTCTCCAACTTTTGTCATCTTATTCTCCTCTTTTGATTTTTCCCATTTTCATGGATTTGGTCTCTACAATTTGGGGATTTATTGATTTAGGGTTTATAATGATTTTAGTATTGTTGATGATTTGTTGATTTAGTTTTCAGAATGGTATTAGAGTTGCAAATTGGGGATTTGTTGATTAGGTGGCATTATGTGTTGTGACTTATTCAACAATAATTCACAATCTGAGTTTCAAATTGGTTATGCTATAATTTTTATTGGATTGTAAATTGCTAACAGTAGGTAATGATTAGAGATTTTTGGTGCAAGAAATAAGACGGTGATGGAAGATGGTAGCAAGTTGCAGCTGCCATGGAGGATGGGAAAATGAGGAAGAGAGGGCGAGTTAACAACCACATGTGTTGTTGTGACGTCATAAACAAACAGAAGGATAAAAGAGGGAAACGATGAAAACGTTTAGGGCCTATTTTTTTTTTTTTTTGTTTAAGAACCTATGTGGGCAATTCTACCAGAGGCAATTCTATTAAAGCCAAGTTAAAACAGTCCTCCTTTCAACTAATCCTACGCATTCTTTAGTTATAAATATATTAGATGATTGTGTAAACATCTACTTCAAAAAAGTAATCATATAAATTAATTATAGTTTATGGACTCTTTTTTTTTATTAACAACGGGGCGAAGCCCGACAGATTGTGGGCTTTGAGTATTGTCTAGTTTGGGAAAGGTCAAAAGAAAAGGCACACTATAAAAAATAGTCCAATTTAGAGGACAACCCTGAGGCCCATTAATTTAGGCCGTATAATTGTTAGGCAGCCAAAGCCCTACTCCATATTTGTCGTGTGTTTCTAAAGCCCCAGCCCTCGAAACACCCTGTTCACATTGGGCTTGGGTCGGGTACCCCAGGGCTAGCCGAAATGCACAACAACTCTCATTCTGAACTTCCCAACAAAAACTCACGATTCTGGACCATCCCTGTCGCTCACAACTCACAAGCGTCCGCCACCATCTCTGAACGCATCTCGACCATCGCCGTCGCTTCACGCATTCCCTCCGCGTTTCGTGTTTCGCTTCAGGTTCGAAAATTAAACTGTGAATTGCTATTTTCGTTTTTCAATTTGAATTTCTGGCATTCAAAGCTAGAGAAGTTTGTTATGGTATTAGAGTGAAGACCTGAAGTGAGGAATTAGAAGAATATATTATGATGCGGAGTACTAAAAAGAAGAAGGGGATTTGAAGAAGGAGACAGAGTTAGGAAATTTCACTCTGACAAGAGTTGTTGCAGTACCTGGGACAGCATTGCATTTGGAGTATCAATGGCAGGACAAAAAAGATTAGTTCAGTCCAAGAGTGTGTGATTGATGATGGCAATGGGCGTTGGCATGTCCCATTTCCCATGTATGGGATTAGAGTTAGGTAATGTGTGTATGTGTGTGTGTGTAGTCGGATCTATTCTCTGTCCAAGGTTTGGGAACCCACAACCCAGTCATTGTTCTCCCTCACCAATCGCGGCAAATAAACAGACATTGACACTGATTTTTCAATTGCCCCCTTCGCTGTAGGTGAAATAACCTAACCTCTCTCCAGTTTATTCCAATTACATCCATTATTTGCTACTTAGCAAAACAAAAAATCAATGTGCCTTGATTGAAACGTTTCGTTTTTGTTGTTTGAGGGTTGCTTTATGGATGCTCTTAACCTGTTTGATGATATGCCTGAACCACTATATTTCTTTGAGCTGCACTTTGTCCTGTTTCACATATACCCAAATCATTTTAACTCTTTATGTTTGATTAATAATAAATTTGGATTGTTGAAGTTTTTTACACTGATGATGATGATAGTGGGTAAGTGCATTAATTCTTGCATTGGGCTTGTTTGAGAGTGTACCTTTTTGTGTGTATTTGGTTTTCCTTGTTGTGCAATAGTGAGAAGTCCCACATCAGTTAGGCAAAGAGGTCTTGGGTGTTATATGTATGAGTTTGCAAACATCAACTCTTGAGCTAGCTTTTGTGGTGGAGTTAGGCTGATTCATATCTTCTTGAGATGATGGTTTGATTTGGGTTTTCTTCACTGCATCAAATAGTGAAGAAAAATGGCTTAAGCCTCAGGCTTTGAGGCTTGTTGGCTATTTGAAATTCTGATTTATGTAGGAACAGTGTCCATGCACGTCACAGGAGTTGACTTGAATCTATGTGACGATGATGTGTTAGTTTGAGGGTCATTGCTAAGTGGGGTGAAGGGATTTAATGGTTATGTCACATTGAATGTTTAATTAGGTCAAGTTATTTTGCCAAAAGAAGTGGGGCCTAAATGCTGCTGCAGCTTTCATTTTTGGGATTTTGTACTTGATTTAAGATATCCATATTGTGGTGTATGTTGTCTTGGAAATGGAAATCTCCTATACCTGTTTATTTGCTTGTTTGAGAATATGGGCATTGATCCAATACTTGTTTCTGGATTGAGGATTGGAGGTCACTTGAAGCTACTGTGTTGTGTGTTCTGCATCTTAAAGAACATTTTGTATTTAATTATGTTCTGTGGGCATTTGGGATGGAACTCTGAACTCTCTAACTTTGCATTATATACTGTGATGATGAGGTGTTTATTTGGCTTGTTTAGTTGATCTTTCTATGTCAATTTCTTGTGAACCTCTTGCTAAATGGTAGGGATCCTAAAGGAAATGAATCCTAATTGGTTTAGTATCCTGCTGGCTTGCATTTATCCTGTTTCTCAATAAAGGTCTTCGGTAATCTGTTTTGGTCCTCATGTTGCCTCTTTTGAATGGGTTGAACCCTTTATTATTTTTTTTTATTTGATGGATTTAATTTTGTGTTGCTACATTAGTTGTCTTGAGGACTCATGTACTGGCCAATTTTGGGTTGCTTTGTTGATTAAAGTGACATGTTCATTCCTGCCAATGCACCTTCTAAGTTTTTTTTCCCGTATAATCACAATAAATCTTGATATTTGTTATTTATTTTTGCTCTCTATCGAATTTGTAAATAATTGTAATTAAACTTTTGTAAGTATCTTTCATTTAGCATTTTTGCTTTTATCCTTTTCTTTGCCTTTGCTTAAAGAGTTTTTAAAAGAAAAGAAGTTTTGGCTTTTCTTAAGTGCACCTTGTGTTGTTTTAGAGGGTAAAATGTAATCATAATTGTTAACTAGAAAATCAAGGTTCTGGGATTTTATAAGATATAATCACATCTAACAGAGTGATATTTCTACCATTAAGGTTAATACTTTTGAATTTTATAGATCTCTTGTTTGGTGTAGAAGTCTTGAATTCACTTGATATTTTAGCCATTGCATTCAATACCTCTTATTATGAATTGTGACCATCATCTAACTGTCTTGCTTTCTTTCCAGGATAGAGTGTTGAAGTTATAGGTTATACATCATGGTTAATGCCACTAAAGGAGTGTTTATTTCCTGGTAAAAGTTTTCTTTCTTGGTGCTTTACTTTTCCTACTTGAAAATTTTTCTTATATAGTGTTTGAAGTCTCCAATCTGATGAATATTCAAATTATGGTTTTCAAAGCTTTATCTTGCCAGCCTGTTTGCAATTTTTGGAACCTTTACAATAATTCTGAGGACTGTTTTTCATTTTCATACTTTAATGGATTGGGGAGAGGAGTAAGTGATATGCTCTCTTGTGTGATTAAGAATTTGTTGTCATTAAATTTGGTTTCTTAACAGTTTTCTGTGATAACAGCAATCTCAGTTAATAGCATCTAATTTCTAGCAGTAGTAGGGATGCTTTATTATTTAGTTAACTTTTTTCGTTCTGTCGTCTGGTGAAATGAGTAACGATGTTTCCATTGTGCAGTGACATACCTATGGCTCAATATATCATCAATATGAATGCTTCACTGCCTGCATCTGGCAAGTTCATTATACATATCTTGGATAGCACCCACATGTTTGTTCAACCCCATGTGGAGCATATGATACGAAGTCAAATTGCCAAATTTAGAGAGGACAATACCTATGTCAAGCCCAATTGATGCTTCTCTGTTATCCTTGACCATGTCACATTTGGTGCTTGGTGCTGATTTTCGGTTTACTTGTTAACTTCTTGTGATTCTGCACTTTAGAGTAACCAAATTATGTGTTATTATTAGTTGTTAATCGTCTTTCCTTATAAGCTCTGCAACGTCTATGCATTTTGTATCTTTTAAATAGAGAATGTCTGTGAGTTGTTGTCATCTTGTCAATCTCTTTTGTTTCTAGTTTTTACTGCCCAATATAGTAAAAGCAAATAAGAAACAACATTTAAGAAAAACCTTCACAATTTTGGGACCATTGAGACAATGAACAAAAATAAGATGCAAATACGAGAATCATATAAATTTGCTCTGCGCCATCCTTGCTTTCTAGTAAAGGCCAACCCAATGTAAAAGAATGATGGATTAATCCCAATAATCAAACAAAGCATTCAAACAGGATTTGGAAAAACACTTATGATTATAACAAGAAAATATCGACTAGGCTTGGCCCAAAGTTAGATTTATTTGATTTGGGCCTCCTACCTAGAGTTCTGATTATCGTCTCTTATTTGGTTTTTGGTCATTTAATTTTTTTTCCCCAAACCTTCGATGCTACCGCTGGGTGCTGAACTCAGCTTGTGGATTATTTTATTGACAGGTTTATATTTAAGATAAAATTGAAAACAGATATCACATGACTTATTCACTTTACAAATTAATGCTTTATATATTATACATGTTATGAGCTTCGTTTCTAAACAAATAATAAAAATATATTTTATTTAAATTCATATAAAATTTATATGAATATTAGGTAAATCTATATACTATGTCTCTACATAAAAGATGGCTTTATTTATTTTAATTTTATTTTTCATATGTGGATACGCCCCGTCGACTAAACTGCTTTCTGAAAACACACATTTCAAAACGACTAAAAACATGTGTTGCCAAAGATAGAGGCTGCCATATGGATCACTTTTACATATATTCAGATTTTATCAAAGTTATCCGAAATGTATAAGCGGTTTCCTGCCTAAAATGTCAGACGTTTTCTTTATTCTCTCTTATGATACAACAACTTGTCCCCTTTGCCAACAAGGTAGCTTGGCTCCAATTGGTCAAAACAATATTTTGACTATTAAGATAGAAGCAAACTATAAGTATCAGATAAACTAATATAGATATTAATGTATTTATCATATTATTATTGGTCATACCCACCTCTGTGCTTACCGATTAATATCCTAGCTGTGCTTCCTACACACACAAGATAGTTCTTAATTATCCCAATTAGTGTTTCAAATTCTCAATCAATTAGAAATCGGATACTTCATCGTGTCACATAATTTTGAATATGTCTTGAGTTGAAGATGACTAATTGAGTGCTTAATTAGTCTGGTTTTGGTGGATTTGTGCTTCTTGAAGTTTTCAAGCACCTCTTACCCACCAAAGAATTCCACCCTACAAGCAAAGTTACATGGAGGTCATCCCAAATCAAAAGAATTATGAGAGGATCGAAGATATTTAAGTCTAGACCTGGAAGGAAAAAAAAGTGACTAAGCAACCATTTAAAAAATGACTAAAATTATATCAAGTTCTTTATGTATTTCACAATCAATTATTTAATCAAATAATGACACGTATATACTTTTTTTTTAAATAAGTGATAAATGTACACACTTTTCAACCAAAAAAAAAATTCACATAACATCCTTTAAGTTGAGAATTTGTTGAAATGGACATAATGAATTTGATATAAATTTTATCCTTTCAGAAATATCTTGGCCATCTTCAATCAACACCCTGTATTGTTGGGCAAATGAGACAAATTAATCGGTTTAATTGGCAAAATTTAATTGTCCAACTGTAAAAATCAATAAGGTGGTGAACTTATTAAGAGAATGTAATTAACAGTAAAATTTTATGAAATTTTTATACGATGCCAAAAAAAACATGAAATTTTTATAGGAGAGGATCCGTTTCTTAACCTTTGCTGCCTTTTTGAAAGCACAAATAGATACATTAAATATATGCTACCTTGATTTATATATATAATAATTTGGTTGAAAACTGAAAACGTCACAATTTTTTTAAAAGAAAAGGAAGGGTTTTTTTTATTTATTATTATTATTATTAGTTCATGTTTTTGTTTTTGTTTTTATTTTGTTTCTTATTGATTAAGATAAAAATATGAAACAGAAAACATAAAATAATTAAAATAAAAACTAAACAGACTGAGGGTTCGCTCAAATCCTACATTGGGTGGTCATGCAAGAATGTCCAAGCTGGAACTAGAACTCTCTTTTATTATTCCCCAAAGATGGGGAAAAGTAAGTGCCATGGCCTATGGTGTGGGGGTGGGAATTACACGAAGAGTAATGTTAGTATATAACTCAAATGCCGTTAATTATGAGGTTAACATCAAATTGGATTTGTGGGGTATTAAATAGTGAAAAGTAATTGTCACATTTTTTTTTATCTCCTCACTCATATTCTAAGCATGTGAACTCATTTTCTACTATGCGCAAACATTTTAAAACGTATCACAAACTTTTGAACTAATGTGCACAAACTTTTCAACAACCAGAAACAAAAAAATGACGAAAATGTAAACGAAAACAGACATGAAAAAGAAAACTTTTGTGTTCACATGTAAAAACTTTTGATCAACCAGATATGTACAAGCTTTTAAACAAATATGCATAAAAATTTTTTACATACATGCATAAACATGTGAAAAACCAAAGACAACAAATATGATGGAAACGAAAATGAAAACTCTTGGATTTATAAAGAATAAGACGGAGACAAAAAAAAATTGATGAGAGATTGGAGAAGAAGAGAAAAAAAATAAAAAATAAGAAGAAACACATTAAAAAGAATGAGTTATATAAAAGTTGGCGGATTTTGAGTTGTATTAAAAAAAATCTCTTAAATGAATATGTCCCCATTTGATAGTAATCACTTGATTACATTGTGTTCCTATTGTTAATTACCTCCTAATTAATTACTTTGTACTTAATTAATGAGAATCCTCATGATGCCAAAATTGTCTCTCATATTAATTATTTAGGTTAATAACTAATTATGGTTATGAGAATAGTGATTGCAATTTTATAATTGAATTAATTAATTATATAAATCACCTCACCAAATTGAAGAGATAGCTTAAATATCCCAATTGCTTCAATAAGAATTTTAAAATTATAAAGTGTTCATATATAGCTAATTAAATCTTGCTTTGCACTCTAGAATATACACAAACACCGTATCAAGAATTGTACTAATGTACTCCTTAAGAAATATTCTTAAAGATGAAATTTGCAGGAGAATTAAAAAGAGTATTTGGAATATTTGTATGTGTATAAAAACTAAATCCATTTTTTTCTTCTAATATATATAATTATCATTAGTATAGGAGATGATATTCCTCGCAACTGTGTCACCAACCATTTTATGGGTGACAAATATATTATAAACAGTGGAATATTTATAGTTCATGCAAAGCAAAACAAAGGGAAAAAGCTTATGGGAAGAAGAAACTGTGTTAGGATTCATATGTGGGCTCCATGTTGGGTTGGTTAGTCAAAGGTCAACTTAAGTGGATAATCAGAACAATATTGATTATTATTCTCTCAATTTATTTCTTTTTTTTATCCTTAATTCCTATTGGTCAGATTCAGAAATGTGAAATGATATATTTTTTGCAACTTGATTTTTATTTTTTTTTTGGGTTAATCTGTGCTTGGTCTAAAATTTCTTAGATATATATAGACCCTTGATATATAGGACATATTCCTCATGCCTGTCTATGATATTTAGGCAAAAAAATTCCACTAAACCTTCTCACCTCATGAGCTCCATGAAATTAAAAAGCAAAGCTTGCAATTTGCAAAGAAAAAACACGAAGAAAAAAAAAGGGAAAGTGTCACCAGACAAAGGAGCAATCATAACCATCTATCTATACTGCAAACATCATTAGGGACCCTCCATCATTTATCTATTGACTGCTCCAAAGAATGTTGTTATAAACGTGAAACCTAACCATCATCTGATTAGGATACTTTATGGGGGCATAAGATTTCCATGCTGGACCCACATAGTGCTGTGGGTCTAACCCCCCTTGCCTCTTACATATGTGAACTACATAATTTGTGTCCTAGGGATCAATATACTACTTTATGTAAGCCTGGAATAGAAATAACACAAGGCCAATAGATGATGACAAAACAATAGAAGGAAAAAAAAAAAAAAGAAGAGAAAATAATAGTGCTACTAGTCTTGGACATGGTAATTGTTTGAGAAAAGAAAAAAAAATAATATAGTTCCTCAAATTGGTCCTTTTAAGTTAACTAAATTAGTTTTTAAAAATATTATTGGTTAACTTTGCTCCAGTCAAATTTAAAAGTATAATATGTTAATCCCTTAATCTAATTGATATCATCGTGGAAGTTAATAGGATAACGTGTCATTATTAAATTTATCTCATCTTTTTATATCATTCGCCCACCATCAAGAGCCTTTTTGATGTGCTAGAGCTTGTTGTTGTTAATGTCTTTGCAGAAATTACATAATGTTAGTTTAGGCTACTTGAGATGAAAATAAGACAGATTTCATGGTGACACATCACCCTATTAATGTTTAAGTAGGCGATCTCTGTTTTACTAATGCACTAATTTGTCCTATTTTTGACTTTAGCTAGGACCATTTGATAGAATTTTTTTTAGAAAAATTAATTTAGTTGATTAAAAATTTTAGAGGGACCAATTTTGGGTATCAATCTCTAAAAAAAATAAAATAAAACACTTGTTAGTGGTGATAATGTTGAAACAATTACTCTCATAGCAATATTGCTATCATCCCAATAATTATTAAGTTCCCTATAGCTTTGGTTTTCATTCACTTTTTATTTTTAAGATTTTACGAAAACAATGAAAGAAAAAGATTTTTTTTTATGTTCAGTATTATTATTATTATTTTTTTCAAAATCATACAAATAAGAAACATTATGAAAATAAAATAAAAACTTAATAATTTAAACTAAAAATAGAAATCAAGCCTAAACTATATTGACAAAACTTACCAAAAAAAATGGAAATTACCTATATATATATATATATATACACATATATATATTAAACTAGTAATTAATATCCCGAGAATATAAACCGTCCATTAATTAAACTTATTTTTTGTAACTGTAACCAGAAACTATTTTGGTGCTTCTGGTCCAAGGCACATAGATATTTATTATTATTATTATTATTATTATTATTATTATTATTATTATTATTTGAGCTTAATTAAATTGGTAGCAATAGTAGTAATTAGAAGAGGAGGTGGCGTGGTCCATCAAGTACACACTGCTTTGTCTTGCTTATCAAGCAAACCCTTCTAATACTACCCCCCCCACTCTTCTCTCTCTCTCTCTCTCACCTTGTGTGTGTTGTGTGTGTGCAAAAAAACATTCATGGCAAAAGCATCATGATCAGCAAGGCACTCCAGCTCGAAACCCATGTGAGTTCCTATCATCCCTTTTCCCCGTGTTTCTCCCTCTCTCTCTCCTTAATGAAACTTGGCTTTATTAGATGCATGTCTCTACATTAATTAATCTGTTATGTCAATATAATGAGACCTTAATTCTGTCTGCCCCCTCCTATATATGTCGTCGTTATTACTCAAAGTTCCCACCCTTGTGACACGTCACGTACACTTATTATTAACAACTTGCTCTTAATTTGCATTAATACTAGTAGCCTTTCTTTTATATATATGTATGAAATTAATTTGTATCCGTGTAAAAAAAGTTTTATACTATTATCTAATTGTGTGTTGTCACATAAGCAAAATTAGTTAATTGTTGCTCTACTATTTTAAAAGTCTTTCAAATAATATCATGTGATTGGATGACACAATAGGACTCTTAATTATGCTATCTATGAATACAAATTAATAGATATATCCTTTTATTTTAATAGTGAATTAAACTGTAAATAGTGATGTTAATACTAATTTCATATTACTGATTACGTGACGTGTTTCTTTGAGCTACTTTTATCTCAATTTCATTTTATTGCACTTTTTATTTTATTACAAAGCATTATATGTATCCATATGTGTACAACTAAGATATTGGGGATGACTACATTTTACCGTATTTATCCTTCTATTCATTTTATAGACGCACTTTCTAAATTTAATTAATTTCATCTAATTAATTTAAATTCTAAATTTTGACAAGTATATATAAAAAAAATAATATATAAAAAAGTAAATTAAATTAAAAAGTAAGACTTCCAAACACGGTGATTATATACCAGCTACATTATTTTTACCCAAAAATTTAGACGTCTAAATTAACCTATGATGATGATTACGTACAACTTATATTAGTATTCACTAACAACAAAGATCTAGTCAATACTCACATATTTGAAATACACATTTATTTAAATTGCAATTACCAATATATATAAATATAATTGACAAAGTGCATATAAATAAAAAATAAAAAAAATAAAAAAATTGTGGGGGAGAGGGGTTTATTCTTTTGAAGGGTAAGAAGAGTGTATGGTGGCGGTTTTGTTCCTTTAGCTTTACTAGTCAAGGCTCTCAAAGAAAGGCAGCTTGTATTGTGAGCTTTAGTAACTAAAAACCAACCGGGTTTTCTTCCTTTCTCTCCTCTTTTCTCTCTCATCAACCGCCTACATACTCCACGCGCTTCTCATCAAAGGTGCGCCATATCTGTGTGTCTGTGTGTGTTTGATGCAGCCACCTTTTTCCTTTTTTTATTTTTTT
>QANU01006828.1:1572941-1590042 GCA_003254905.1 Nissolia schottii
TTATTTATTTATTTATTTATTTATTTTGATTGATTGATCTCAACGAAGGTCTTGTTTGCAGCAGCGATAGAGAGAGAGAGAGAGAGAGAGAGAGAGAGAGAGAAAGAAGAAAAAGGAGTAGGACATGCTCAATTGTGGACTGTTCCATAGGAAAAGAGTTATTGATCCAATAATTGAAGGCTTGCGCTGGTGTGACCAAGAGAGAGATGAATAATAATAATAGTAGTAGTAAAATGAGCATGAGCATGAGCATGAGCAGCAGCAGCAACTTGAGGAGCACAGTGAGCACTAGTTCTGATCTGATAGATGCCAAGCTTAATGAGGAGCATCAGCTGTGTGGATCCAAGCAGTGCCCCGGTTGCGGACACAAGTTTCAATCCAAACCGGTACGGATTTATTTTTCACACTTAATCAAATCTCACATCTCACTAATAATATTCTTATTTACTTCCTTCATTCATAAGCCTTTCACAAAATATCCATGGAAGAAAGAAAGAAAGAAAGAATCATATATATATATATGCCATATATTAATTACTTATATATATATATATTATATGCTTATGCAATTAATTTCATGCTGCTTGTTTCCCCTTTTCTCCCTTGGCTACCTCCTCCTATACACTAAAGTTTTTAGTATTAATTTGCTAAAGTTTAATTTCATCCCCCCCCCTCCCTCTCTCTCTCTCTTCATTATATTCTTCTTTCTCCTTCTTTTGCTTTTTTATTTTTATTTTTTAATTTGAATTTAATTTATTTCCATGGAGAATACTGCAGGACTGGCTAGGTCTACCAGCTGGAGTGAAGTTTGATCCAACAGACCAAGAGCTAATAGAGCACCTTGAAGCCAAAGTGGAGTCAAAGAACATGAAATCCCACCCTCTAATTGATGAGTTCATCCCAACCATTGAAGGAGAAGATGGGATTTGTTACACCCATCCTGAGAAACTTCCAGGCATGAAAAAAAATAGTGAAATCTTAATTATTCATGCTATACATTTTATTATTTATTATATATACTAACATAAACGTCGTTGCATTACATCCATCATTTCAAAGACTCCATTACATGAGAAACTTGTGTATTGAACCGTTTTATTTTTATTTTTATCTTAACGTATACTAAAACTTGCCAACACAATAGTAAGGTGTGCTGCGTTACATCCATCATTCTAGACTCATGTATTGAACCATTTTATTTTCTTTCTTTTATTTTAACGTATACTAAAACCTATCAACGCAACAGTAAGCTGGTTGTTGCGTTACATCAATCATTTCAAACTCCACTACACGAGAGACTCATGTGTTGAACCGTTTTATTTTTTATTTTAACGTACACTAAAACTTGCCAACACAACAATAATTAAGGTTTTTGCATCATAACCATCATTCCAGACTCCACTACACGAGAGACTCGATTGTGTGTGTTGAACCGTTTTATTTTGTATTTTGGACGTATACTCACTTGTATGAAGAAGAAATTAAAGTTAGGCAAGGTGGTTAAGTTTAGTTCACCTAAGTGAACCTAACTAACTTGGAATATAATAGTTTGATCCCTTAAATTGTAGGAGTGACAAGAGATGGGCTGAGCAGGCACTTTTTCCACAGGCCGTCCAAGGCGTACACGACGGGGACAAGGAAGAGGAGGAAGATCCAGAACGAGTGCGACCTCCAAGGCGGCGAGACAAGGTGGCACAAGACCGGAAAGACGCGGCCGGTGATGGTCAACGGTAAACAGAAAGGGTGCAAGAAAATCCTTGTTTTATACACAAACTTCGGTAAAAACCGGAAACCGGAGAAGACCAACTGGGTGATGCACCAGTACCACCTGGGGCAGCACGAGGAGGAGAAGGAAGGGGAGCTTGTTGTCTCCAAGATATTCTACCAGACACAGCCTAGGCAGTGTAACTGGTCCGACAGGAGCGGCGGCGGGGGCGCCACCACCGGCGAAGGGAGGGACAGTGGTGGGAGTGGCAGTTGTTCTTCTTCTAAAGAGGTTAATTTGGGCCCCCCACCCCATCATCATCATCACCACCACCACAGGGATGAGATCATGTCTGCTGTTGTTGGAGGAGGAGTGGCTGCTCCATCAATGCCGGGGTTTGCTCATGGCTTGGATATTCAGCAGCTGAAATCTGATCACTTCAGCTTCTTACCATTCAGGAAAAGCTTTGATCATGAGGTATACCTACATGTATATCCATCAATCATTCCCCAAACATTCACCCTGTAGATAGATACATACATTTCAACTGTCTCTTTGTTTGGGATATTGTACGTGTCGACTCATAGAATTAATGTTTTCAGCATAATTAGTTAGTTTGGTAATTAATTAAAGGAATTTTGCTTTATTGCAACAAATTAAGGGAGTTAAGGCAGTTAGCTGCTGACATAATAACATAACCATATATATGTATGTATCTCTATTGCTTGCATATAACGCATGAAATTGGTATGGACCTGATCATGACGTGATCATAAATCAGTGTCATCCAACCACCACTTTGTTCTTTCTTTCTTTCTTTGCTTCTAATTTCTTTTTATTACCTACCGCTAAATTAAGGTAACGCATGATTGATGGAGTTAAAATACCCAAACATATAATGGACTAGATAACTAGTGATGGTGGCTATTTTATTTTATTTTTCATTTCAGGTTGGAATGGGAGAGGCATCAACACAAAGAGAAGTGCATGCATCATGCGAGGATCAAGTTCATGAAAGGCAGCGACCACAACATGCTGTAGTAGCTCAACATCAACAACAACACCATCATCAGAATAACATTGCAACCTCAGCATTCCATATAAGTAGGCCTTCACATCCAATCTCCACCATTATATCTCCACCACCACTCCATCACACATCCATCATCCTTGAAGACAACCCTTACCAAGTCTCTAGGATGATGCTCCAAAATGATCAACATTTCCAGGTAATTTATTTGTCTCACCATTGATTAAAATCCCGTTAGGGGATTTATTTTAATTTTGAACAAGGAAAACGATAAATGGCTCCACAAAAAGCCACGCGTGAATTACTCGAACAGTTATAACAACGAAGTAAAACTTTTTCCGCCAAATACGGATTTCAATTGATCAGTATTGCTTAATTTCTTATGGTATCATGGAATTGTTTGTCGTATTATACAACACTTCTGTTTTAACAAATATTAGAGTACTGAAAAAATTTGTCATACTTTAGCTGTCAAAATGACGTTATGTGTTTTTTGCATCTTAATTAGATGAATATATAAAGTATGTTATACTACTTTATTCCATCGAAATAATTATGATTTTGGTCAGAAATTCTAAATATGTAACATTATTTTTAAAAAAAATAAACTTACCACTGTAATTTTCATAAGAATTAAACGAAGTATAGCTAGCTAGTACCCAAATATATAGTAGTCAAATCTCAAGTTGGAATAAGTGGATGATGTTACTAAGAAAAAAGTGAAGTTTTATTATAACCTATAATAATGGTAACAATAATAATAATAAATAACAATAATTAAAAAGGAAAAAAGAAAAGATAGGGCGAGTAGTAGTAGTGGTGCAATGAACGAATCACTTAGCATGTGGGTGAAAAGTCCAATAGATGGAGCAAGTTTTCTCTGCATGGCATTTGTGCATGAGCCAGAAACTCACTCATCAAACTAAGCCAGGCTTTATTTATTTATTTTTATTTATAATGTGAGTGCTAGCTAAATCGCAAACATGAGCACTGTCTTTTCACTTTTTGTGTGTACATTGTTTCAACATGATGATTAACATGTTGTGCTTTGAGTTTTGATTGATTTGTTGACCTGGGAAAAATGCAACTATGATATCTATATGTATGATGAACACATGGCATGCAGCAGCAGCAACAGCAACAGCAGCAACAGCATCATAATAAAGTAGGAGGAGCAAGGTCCGCGTCTGGCTTGGAGGAACTCATCATGGGGTGCACTTCAACTGATATCAAAGCGGTAACAACATATATTCTTTTTTGACTCGGAATTATATGAACTTACTTTGTCTTCTCATGATGCCAATTGAGAGAGAAAAAGGAGGGTAAAAGAATAAATAAAACAAAAGATCAAATAAAATAGTTTTTTGTTTTTATTTGGATGCTTGTAGGTTTCTTCAAATTTGATTTAAAGAAAGAAAGAAAAAAAAAACAGTAAAACAGAAATGTGGGGCCCAAGCCGTGTGGAAGTTTAAAAGGGGAAAAGATATTGTCTTTAATTTATTCCCATTTTGAATTGTTACAGGGAAAAACTCATGCTAAAATCTTTTTTCCCTTCCCATTAATTAAATATTGCTTTGAGTTATGTTCAATAGTTTTCTAATGTCAATATAAATTATTGTTATTATTTGGAATTTTATTATTATAAATAATTAGCTAAAATTGGAAAAGATAGTAGTGACTTAAAATCTTTTTTTTTTTCATTGTCGGACTTGTTAAGTAATGACTTTTGACTATGAGTTGGAAAAGATCACGAGCTAGTCAATTTCCATTTTTCTTGTCTTTTGCTTCATAAATAGTATGATATTAAATTATATATACAGTATTCCACGTATATAATTAAGCCCTAACCCTAATCTTTTGATTTGTCTGCCATATATATGAATACCCTCAGCAGGAGTCATCCATCACAAACCAACAAGAAGCTGAATGGTTGAAGTACTCTTCTTATTGGCCAGATCCTGACAACCCGGATCATCATGGGTAGAAGGAAATTAAAAGAGTGAAATCAAAAAAAAAAGAGACCAAAAAAAAAAAACCTTATGTAGAGACAACATCATTGTCATCATGATTAATGCTTGAAGCCTCCCTCAAGTTTCCTTTCAACAAGGAAAAGGACAAGAAGTCATCCATAGTTTTTTTTTTTTTTCTCTTTCTTTTCCCATGAAGGCCTTGGTTTATAATTTGGTAGCTTCTCACCGGGACCTGTATTGTTTGGACAAGCTGGAAAGAACAAAGAGGAAAAAGGGAAAGAAAATAAAAAAGAAAAGAAAAGAAAAGAATTTCCCTCAAGGAAAAAAGGCTGCTCTCAATTCTGACACAAATAGGGAAGGGAGGAACCAAAGATCCCAAGTTATATGCATCCTGCCTGGTGCATCAAAATCATCACTGTTTTGATTACAATATATATATATATATATATATATATATATATATGCCATCTTATTATTCATATTATTTTATTATTTTTAAATGTTTGTACAATTTTTTTTTCATATAATAGAAATTAAATATATATATATACACACACACCCCCCAATGAGTTTGTGCAAACTGCAAACCACCTTGTTACACTTGTGCTGTGTAGTTAGTCCCCTTTGTTATTATATATAGTAAAGTATAAATTGCTCTATGGTTCTATATAACATAGTTATATTGGTTATAGTGAAATGAAAATGTCCAAAAGAGTTTGTCATTGCATTAGGACTTCACTTTCCTACTTCCTTTTTTTCACATTTTTGAAAGGTTTGGAAAGGAATCATGTGGCTTTCACTTTATCTTTTGGAATTGTTATTATCGAACTTTATGTACGTGGAACCTCAAGCGGTGTAAGAATTTCCAGAATAAGTTAAGTGTGGTCTCAGTCCAAATCAGAGTTTGCTTGTCACAAATTTTGTAATATGATAATGGGGAAAGGAAGAAACAACTAGTTAAATGAATAAAGGTGTTTAATTCCAATTTCACACTAGGTTTAGCATAAAATAAAAACCACTAGGTTTGAGATATATAGAGCCTAATCATACGAAATTTCCATATCTCCCTCAATTGATGATCACATGTCTTCAAAACGTGGTGTATGACAGAATATGCTTCAAATGCCATAAGAGCATTACGAAGATATTAATATTTTATTCATATACAAGCTTATTTTTGCCTTCATCGATCAGTATTATTATTATTGTATTTTAGTTAGGATACTTGTTAAGTAATAAAACAAAATAAAAGTCTTAAAGATTCTTAATTAATGTATTAAAAACTTTAAAATTATAATTTTTCAACTAAAACTTATCTTATTTTAATTCTTTAACAAGTGCACTAAATCCTTAATATATTGGTTGTTTTTTTTTACTCAAGTTTCTATGAAGGTATCAATATCTCCTTGTATTTGAATAATTGTGATTTAATCATAAATTTAAAACAATAAATAATTTGAGTTAATGGGTCGGATGGCAAAATCTTAGATGTTATGATATCAATAACTTAAAATTTTATAGGATACCAGAATAAATTCCTAATATATTAGTTAATATTTGCTTACATGTAAATTTTTATAGTTCCGTTGATCGCTCATTAACTGTTCTCATACATGACATCTACTCCCATTTATATATGTTCTCTTTACATATTACGTTACACCTGGCCATGCATTTGCATAGTAATCTGCACTAGATACATAACGGCTTCCATGAAGCTTTTACTAGTGATGATGTTTTCATATCAGAAAGAAATTTTACTTTAAGTGATGAAGTTCAAGAAGATCTTTTAGTTTCAGATGGGTCCCATAAACTGACTAGTACGAATATTGTGCTCTTTGTATTTGAAATGTAACGTTTTGTATGTGCATGCTACACGCATGAAAATGTGTAAATGACTATGACTATACACATGTATATAAACTATATCATTCAAATTATTCACTTTAATTTACATTTTGTGGACAGATTTGAGTGTTTCATAGAGGAGGGAAACCGATTCTTTATTGAAAATTTTGAATTTGATTTTGAATAACAATACAAGTTAAGTTAAGTTTTGTACTAAATTTTATTCGTGATGTTCTTTTCTCATATTTTGTTTTTTGTTTTTTTTAGAGAAAGAGATTGATATACTAGGAGACACAGGCTTCTTTATTGCTTTATTCTGCGTTAGATTCGATCCTTTTTTTTATCCTGCAAATATTATTAGAGTAAAGATGTACTTATCCCATATGAAAGAGAAAAGAGAGATATAGAGAGAGGGTAACGTGCATGTTAATGCTACATATCTATCTTTGCTTTCATGGGACATGCATGCAATAAAGCTAACAACAAAAAAAAAATCAAGATGAAGAGGGGGGCAATTTCATTGTAGTTTCTGAAGGGAATAAAGAGGGAGGGGACTAAAATTGAACAGGGAATATTATAAGAAGACAAGAATAAACTTTTTAAGTGCTTTTGTTTTCCGTGCTCTTTTTTTAAATTACTATGTACCATACCATTCCCCCCAACTCCTATATACTTTGCCTAAGTATTGGTACATGATAAGCATAGAGAGAAAGAATGACACCCATTATGCATACTAGTGTTATGTGTCTGTTAAGTACTGAATTATAGAGAATAAAGTGGCGATGATGTACATGAATGGGGTGTGGTTACAGAAGAAAAAGTGGTAAGAGTAGAAGAGAATATATGGGTGATGGATTATGTGAGAGTGGTGGATAGGATTTTTTTTTTTTTTCTTTTTGTTGAAATGCTTGTGATTATTAATAAGAAATTAAAATTATGAATTTATATTTTTAAACATAAGTCCGGACACAAAACAACGATTTGAAACGAATAGAGATAAAAAACGATTACTAAACAATATTCTCTTTACCTATTAGTATAGATTCATACATCTCATTAATTAATTTGTCTATATATATATATATATATATATATATATATATCAATCCAATAATGTGAAAAGAAATAGCATACTAATTAACAAGTTTTGGATCTTGCTACAATCAAGTGCTTGGAGAATCTTGGAACTGCTGCTAAGATTGATATAAAGGTTTAAGCTAATTAGGTTTGTGTGTGTGCATGCTCTAATTCAAATGAACATATAGAAAGAATGAGAGATGGTGGGTTGGTGACATGAAAGACTAGCAATTAGAGGGGGCGATTAGGGTGTCTCTTTCCCACATGCAATTTAAAATTTTAAAGGGAGGACCTAAAAAGGTGATATTCAGTTCTTTCACTTTATAGAAGATTTTGGTATGCCTTTGAAAGGATGATACATAGATGGAGCACATAGACGCGCATATATATATATATATATATATATATATATATATATATATATATAGTAGAATGAGGGTTTCTTGGTATGCCAGAGATTTGGTCACATAAAGCACTCACAGGAGGGATGGCGGTAGTGCAAGGAGGAATATAACAACATGGTTGTTTTGTTACCCCAAACTTTTTTGGATTCTTCTATAATTGCCCCAGCTTTGGGCCTACTTAATTAGCTTACATTTTGATTTGAAGACCCTACCACTAATTCAAGGTTTCAATTTTTTACATAGCTTCAATATTTCCCTCCAACTCCAACTATTGTTTATGATCAAAAGAAAAAAAAAATTGTTTGCCATCCTATATAAATTGATCATATATATGTTGGCAAAGTTATTTTACAAACAATCATATCCACCACTACTAAATTTGTTAATTGCTATTTATTAGATGCCAATTGTATCATTCTTCTAGCTATGTAAATTCTCCATCTTCACGATTTGATTGAGAAGACATGTTAATTTGGCTATATTTGTATACAAGCAAATATATATAATGTAAATAAATTGTCATTTCACTTTAAATAAATAAAAGAAAATTAGTACAAGATGATATAAAAAGTATAAGCAGTGTACATTGTTAAGATGAATCTACAATGTCATGATTTGCATAACACTTCTAAGTTATTGGCATGCATGTGCACAGTCTATCACTGAAATCATATTATATCAATTCCAAATCTTATCAATAACGTGATATTACAAAGAATTTAATTTTGATACAGTATTGGGTAGATAAAAAAAATTACACAATCATTTAATTATATAGTGTTATATTAGTACAAAAGTATTTGACTCTTTATTAACGTAAAAGCCATCCGTATATAATTGAATACTAATGTAAAATCTTCTTAATATTGATAGTATTTCAAAGCTAATCACATTACCAAATAAAATATATCAAAATTAATCACAATCATAAAATAGTCCGTGTTGTCAATTTTTCATTCTTTATTTTGATTTAAAAAAAAAAAATAAGAAGGTGACAATGAAGTCTTATTTCGGATAAAAGGAGTCATACTTTTGTGGATCCAAACCCAGTTCCTCGTTACAGGCTTAGTCCCATACATTATCACTTGCCAGGCCCACCTTTGTGCGAGTCCACTAGTAAAGCCAATATATATGAAACCTTGTTATTACACTAATGAACCTTCTTCAAAAAGGAACTATTAAAACTTATATCTTGTTAATTTCCAAACCTTTCCATGTGTTAAGCCGTTAGTTGAACGTTTAGTTGTCCCCTTTATTCTTTTACTACTAGATCAACACCGATTATATATTCTACCTTAATTAGGATAGGCTCTAATACTATGTTAGATAATTGAGTTTAGTCTAACTCAACTCCAGAAGTTAACTAGTTAGCTCAAGAGGTGAAGATTACCTTAATTTTATAAAAGTTTGCAATGTGGAACTTGATGGACCTTCATGAAAGCTAGAAATGAATAATGAATTCATGAAAAAAGGAGAACCTCAAAATTCTCAAAAGGCATTAAGCAATGATCTCATAATTACACAGTTCATCCGGATAATATAAGCTGAAACCCTCAATTAAAAAAATAAATAAATAAAGTGGATCCTCGCATAACAAAAAACAATGGTAGAAATGTATACAAGGCCTCGTCAATAGCAATTTTCACATCAAAAAATACATTTACAAAAATTTAAGATGACCTCTTAATCACAAGAGTACTCAAGAAGTTGTATTGTCAAATTTTATCTCTCACCATTAATTTATGGTATTTATGCGTTATGCATAAAGTCCAATAATGATGAGAGATGAAACAACCATACATAAAATCTGCTTGATAGGATCTATTCTCACTCGAAGATAGAAATACCAGAAAAGACGGTAAACAAATACCATATTTTGACATCAAACAATTAAGAAAATAAAGTGAATAAAAGTAAAAGAAAACATAAACCTGATTTTAGTGTAATATCCAAAAATAAAAGTTTCGACGTATTAAGATATACGCGACTACTGGAGCAATATGACAATTTTCCTCACTCATGAAAACGATGTGTACCAGCCATGACCATGTTGAAAATGACAGTGAGAAACAGAACACTTTTTTGTCACACCAATCCACACCCACACCCCCTTTACGTAATTTCCTCCTGATGCAAGAGAAGCTAGTGCAGTGGAAACTGCTTAAATCTGCAACAACCGTCATTGTTTTCTGGCACAATATCGCCAATGGAATATACATTGGCTTTGGCTTTTTTGCACCAGCCTACCCTTAAATGCAAGTAGTTTGGTAAGGACCTGACAGATTCTGTTGATTTCACAATCAAATTATGCTTTTCACTGACACGAGGATTTCACTTGGATTAACAAACATGCAACAAGAAAGTTACACTTGTTGAACAAAACATAGACTTTAAAGACAAGTAAACTGATTTGAGAGATCTATGTACAAAAGAGAACTACAACTTATTCCTAACATCTTCACACATAACCTTGGAGAAATATTCTTCTCCTATCTTTCTTCCTATACATCATCTCTTCATGAAACTACATGGGAAATGATCAAACATTATTTATTTCCATGATCACCCTCTGTACAAATCACCTGCTTCAAGGACAAAATTTAGATCAAGTGCTTTAGGTGCATGTGGTGCTGCACTCTAATGAAAAACATAACATGTATACCTTTTTTTTAAGTTCAATAGTTATGCACTATCAGTGTAAAGTTTTTTACACAGTTATCCATTCAAATCATTTTATATGCATAATTTGTCAAGTAGTGTATAAGAGAGTCAATTGTTTATGCTTATGCAGTAAGATTTGATTGGATGATAGTGTAAAGTGTTTTACACTGTCAATTCATAACAATTAAACACAATTTTTTTTCATAAAAGAGGAAGGTGAAGTGGTTGGAAAAAATGAAAATTAGGTTTTTATTGGAGACCAGCACCACAAGCATATAAAGAACTTCACCTAAGTTAGTCCCCAACTTGAAATGTTCATCTCAAGCTAGCTTAACAAGCAAGTGCCTCGGAAACTGGCAGACACCTGGACGGTGGTACACTACCACCGGAAACTTTAAGCGACATGAATAGGCAAGACAATCTTGCGATCATGGGCCTAGTCCTTTTTGGCACCTTAGGAACAATGGCCAGTTCCATACCAGCATGGCATGTGCTATGGTAACCTTCCAGATCGGCTTTGGTTATAAGAACCGCATCAGCAGAGGGAGAGTATGGTAAAGAAGAAGCTCTGTGCTTGCTATACTTTTGAACAGCCTGCATAGCATAAACAACAACACGCAAAGAATAATGTAAAAACCAAAAGAAAAATGATAGATATCACTAATTCAATATGAAAGAAGGTATAACAATAGAGGACAGGGGAGAAAAGCTTCTAACTATATCAAATAAATCGGGTTATACCTTCCACTGAGATGGTGCTAGTAGTACTCTAGGTCTCCGAGACCGCACATATTCCATGGCAGCAGCAGGAGTCATGTTCTTGTATTCAACCTAAAATAACATAAGGGAAATTGTCAGCACCTAAAGGTTCAGATTATGCCAAGGACAACTATAGTCTGTGCAACAAAATTACCAAATAACAAAGCACAATTGTTGTACTCCTCCCTCGCCCAGCTTTACAGTGAACATAGGTAGTTTTACCACAGGTTGCATTCTCTGTACCAAAAAAAAAAAACAGAAGATAACATTAACCAAAAAAAATGCATTGCCATAAGAAAGGAAAAACCACAATTATAGGTACATTTACCCCCCTCCTCTTTCTCTGACAAAATTAAATAAAAACTCACGATGAATGAATTGAACGGCCTGGCTGATATCCTCAAATGAGGGAGCAAAGAGATAATCCCTTGTAGGAATTACCAGATGATCAATCCCATGAGTCTGAAACATATCAAAACATAAACAAAAAACATTAGCAATGTCTTAAGAGTTTAGACCAAAACAGGTACACCAAATCTTTTACCAATCATACACACACAGCCACACAAATGGGACACCATCTTACATAATATAGTGATGAAGGGACCAAAGTTTCATACGGCTCATTCAGAGTAATTACACCACCCACACCAAGCTTCTTCAAGCGTGGAACATCTTTGGGGAATGGAACAGCACCCAGCAATACAAACTGCAAAGGAAAAATAAACAAAATTCAACAGAACATAAAAAGAAAACCAAGTTGAAATCAGAGTTCAATTACAGATTGTCCAAATTGAAAACATCCATCAAACTAATCCATTAATGATAGCATAATAGCATCCTTAGGAATTAAATGGAATCAACAAACAGCAATCAAAACTTAATCAGAGTCACACACTCACACCAATTTTCCCAGTACAACAACCAAAACATCAGTCTCATTTTCCTATCAACGCAAAACACAAAATTCAAGACACAACACAAAACCAACATAAAGGAGCTTCATTTCTCAAAACCTTATTTGGCAGCAGCATCAACAGTATCCAGAACAAAAAGTCAACCATGCTTAACCCAGAAAAAAAATTTAACAAATTATAAAAGCCACCATAACAGGAGATGCATAGAGAGAAAGAGAGCAAGACCTCATCAACTTCATCCCACCACCTGAACTCAGCTTCAATCTTGTTCCGAAGCACATTGTACAAAAGCGTAGGGTAAAACAGGATCCGTGCACCTGCTCCAACCAACGCTCTCTTCGCGTCAACCGTCACGATCTGCATCTCGTGCTTCTCTTCTTCCTCCCTGCAACACTCCCCATCGTCCAATTCCTCGATCTTCATCTCCCACACACAGCGAAATTCACGAAACCCTAAAATCCAAAAATAAAAAAAGAGGAATGCACACCCATCAGTCAAAATCGGAACCCCAGAAAAAATTTCGAGTATAATTGAAAACTTTCCACTGACTTGGTAATCAAGGAAGGTGAAAAATCGAAACTTGACGCCGAATCAGCCAGAAACGAATTTGATCGGAGGAAAGGGAAATGAGGGTTTTCGGAAATGCGAAATTGGGAAGGGATCTAAAAGGATTTGTGGGGGTTTTCTAAAAGGAAGAATGAGAGAGGGGAGTGAGGGAAGAGCAGAGTTATGTACAACAGAGAACCACAACGAACGATGCTATTGTTGAGAATGTGAATGAGATTGAAGGATATGTGGAAACGCCACGAAGAACCGAATAAGTATATTATATTATAATTTTGGGAAACTGAAATTGATTTGTCTAAATGAAAAATTGGAATGGTCCCCAATGCGTATATCACCCTTGTCGTTATTGTTTTATCATCGAAGTACCTATGCTTCTGATGTTCATTTAGGGGTGCCTTTTGGTAATTTCGATCATCATTCAATGACCATAATAATAATTGATGAAAGGATAATTGCTAGCACCAATTTGTGTTCACACTGCAATTCCTTATTTTTTACTTGATTTGCTTAACTGCTTTTACTTTTAACTCTTTTTGCCTTTGCAAAACCATACATTTGTATCCATGTTTGAACCCCATTAGCAGTGGTCAATATCTCCATTTTTTTTTCCTTTTGAATTTCAGTGGTCAATATCTTTAATATTATTCACTTCAAAAAAAATCTATAATATATTTTAACATAAGATTAATTTTGATTTTGATAAATTAATCTTTTATAATTGATTTCTTTATTTGGTTTTTTTCCTACCTGCACATCTCCTTAATGTTAGAGAAAAACCACTCTAATTACATCGAAACTATTTTTGATTTCACTTTATCCGTGACTTTTTAAATAACTGCACATTCAATAGCAAAATTGCCTTCAACCAAGAGAGATAGAGGGAAATGATATCAAAATAATTTAATCATTTAATAGTTGATTAGTATTATTATAAAATACTATAATTGAATTACGATTTACACATTTTTAAAAGTCGATAAATGAAATACACATGACCTATAGTTAAGTGGATAAAGTACATTTTTTCTAAAATTATATATATAATAAATTAGGGTTAATACTCTATTTGGTCTTTATACTTTACATTTGTGTTCTAGTTTGTCTCTCAATTAAAAAAGTGACAAGTTAATCTCTGAATTTTGCAAATGTTTGACTCATTAGTTACTACCACATGTCTCAAGATAAAATAGTTAGATTATTTAGGGATTACTTAGAATAATACAATAAATGTTCAGGGACTACTTAGGACTACTTATGGTAATGAGTCTAACGTTTGCAAAATCCATAGAGTAACATTTCACCTTTTTAAGTTTAAGGACTAATTAGGGCAATGGTATCAAGTCCAAAAACTAAATACAGTATTAACCCAGTAAATTAATCACTAATCAGTACCTTGTATTGTTATTTATTTGTTTATAATTTGATTTTAAAACTTACTTAATATCGTGTGAGCTAACTTTTAAATTTGTAAAATAATATTAATTTTAATACATTTTGAGAACAATAGTTAGGGTTTATACCCCATTTGGTCGATGGATTTTACACCATTACCTTAATTGGTTTTTCAACTTAAAAAAATTGACAGATTAGCCCTTGAACTTTGCTAACGTTTGACTCGTTGCCCTAAATAGTCTCTAAACAATCCAACTAATTCTTCTTGAGACATGGGGTAGGGACTATCAAGTCCAACGTATGTAAAGTTTAGGAACTAACCTGTAACTTTTTTAAGTTGAGCGACCAACTAGAGTACAGGTGCAAAGTCCATAAACTACATAAGATATTAACCCAAATAGTTATTATATATAGTTAAATATTTTTGACAATACAGTAGCATATGGTTAGATGATGGCATTAAAAAAATTGTATATCAACAGTATTTTTTGACAAAGAATTGTGAGAAATATTACTCTCGCAATTTTGGAAATAGAGTATTAACAGTTACTCTCATCCTGACAAACACGTTATTCAATAATCAAACTTGTGTCTTTATTTTTACAAGAGACCAAACAACTTATCTCTTGTCCAACAACTTGTTGGTGTACACCAACAATATATTAAAACTAACTTTTTACTAAAGTTATATCAATTCAATCATTTTAATATTTCACTGTTAACTTTATTTAAAAAATGGTTTGATATTAATTTTGTAATTTAAAGAACCGAACTACAAGTAAAGAATAAATTTCGAGTTTATCTCTCACACATGTGTAGGTAGTAAAATAAAATAAAATAAAATGATAAGTATAAAGACATAAATCTAATTGAGTATATTACTCAAATAAAAACTTGGGGAAAAAGGTTAAAATTCTAATCCTTATTTTTTTCTTTTCTATTTTTTTTTGTGTTATTTGTTTGTGAGTGGTAGAGATAAGGCTGATGTCATCATTATTTGGTGACAATAGTTTTTCTTTTTCATTACTTAAGTTTTTATTAAATAAAAGGCTAATTTATTAGATCTTGTGGTTATTTCTTTTGTACGGTGTTATAAATGACAAAGATGATTAGATTTATAGTTAAAAGAGATGTAATACATTATTCTAACTGCAGTGTTTTTTGTGTTGATCCTCTCGATGTGAAAGTGATTTAGACATCAATAATTTTTAGGTAAGAAAAAAAGTTACAGACTGAGTTAGTTCAAAATGTAAAGTATTTTTGTTTCTTATTTACATTAGATTTGATATATTTTTTCAATTTGTAAATGTTAAATTTTTTTTATTAATGACATTTTGTTTATTGTAAAAAAAAAATTGAGTATACTACTTAACTAATTAACTGAATATAACAAGTTTTTTTTTAATCCAAAAACGATTGAATGAAACAAGATGTCGCTCATTTTTTTCATCTAAATTATTGTTGCCTGTGTCATTTCATTTAAATAAATTGAATTCTAGCCCATACTAATGTAATAGCCCGTGCTTTCATGAGATTTACAAATAATAATCTTATAATAAATAAATACAACTTTAAATGTATCATAACAAAATAATTTATAATAACATCAATAAAGACATTACATGACCGTTAAAGATCTTAGGATTAAAAACATCAAGTTTAGATTTCATATTTTCTTCCTCTGTGCAAAGTGAATCAGAACTTAAGTATACTTTATTTTCTTCAAAGAATTTAGATATTATATAATTGTTAACATAAGAAAAAACTTTTAATTATTTTTGTTATTTGAAAATTATTATCTTAAATAAAATTTTAATATAAATAAATTTGTAGCATAAGGTATGAAAATTAAACTTTATAAAATTGTTCACCATGTATTTATTGTTATAAAATACGTAAATTACTAATTGTGCATTGCAATTTTTTGCCTCCCGTGTGAAATTTGTGTGCACTTTTTTGACATCTCTTATGTAAATTAAGCATATATTTATTTTAGTACTTTTGAGATGTTAATATTATTAACAAAATTACTCTATAATTAATTATTTTTTTCATGTAAAAATCATTACCTTAAATAATATTTGAATATAAATATATTGGTAACATAATTTTTGAAAAGTTTATAAAATTGTTCATCCCCTAATTTTTTTTATAAGTAGTGTAAATAAAAGAGTTAATGTTAAAGATGGTTTATGAAAAATGTCTCGGTATTCAACTTGATCCCTAAAAAAAATTTAAAGCGTCAATTTAATCCTTAAAATTTTTGTAATGCTCAAATCAGTCCCCTTGTCTAATTTTTTTCAAGAACTAGTATGGGAAACGAAGGGACTAAGCCTGTTAAGACAACACAACTTGTGGCTTTATTTAAATTTTTAGAAGTAAATAATCATAATTTTAATTTTAGTTCATGACCTACTTGGTTATGTAGTACCCTAGCTAACTGCATACCCTCGAGTAGTACGCAATGCTCACTAGGTTGTTAAACACTTGGTGGGAATACTTATAGTCCCTTATTACTTTTTCGAAAATACTTGATTAAGGAAAATATGGACCAATTTAAAACTTTTCTACTGAGTGCATAATTACGAAATATGAGCCATGTGTGAATCAAAGTATATAAGACAAACGATAGAGCTTGAGGCTTACAACCAATAGTCATTCATAGCATAATTATTTACCTAAGCAAGTACCTGGTCCTTCACAGATAAGTACAACCAATCATATAATATTATAATAAAGTATACGTACATGTTATAATCATCCATACACAT
>QANU01006863.1:7479-46515 GCA_003254905.1 Nissolia schottii
AAAAAATATTAATTTATTGTATTAGATCATGTAATTCATCAATATGTCATATTAAATCATGAAATGATAATAAAATTTGATAAATTTAATTATAAAAATTATAAAAAATGAATACATTAAATAAGATAGGGCATTTACCCATAGAATATTTGATAAACCACAGGTTTAGAATACTTCTTTGGACATTTGAAAATCAATGTGTTAGTAACTGAATTTCAGTTAGGTCTCGTTTGAATGTGGTAATTCAACTACGAGGTAAGTTTCAAACTTATATGATTTATATATTTGAAATCAATTCTAAATTTTCGAAAATAGTAGTTCTTCAACTTTATCCTGAATTTTGTTTTTGCATAGTACTTATAGTATCGGCGTTACGTTTCAAATGTCCAACCTTAAAAGGGGAACTTTGAAGGTGCACGCAGTTGGTCCATGATAAGACCATATCTAAACCATTGAAATAAATAAATTCCTATCCTATCCCACGGTTAGGAATGAAGAGCGCTTTCTATTATGGTTTAGGCTCCAACAAGACTTGACATGGTCCAAGGTGGGTAAACAAGTTTCCAGTCTCTTTTTATTCTCTTTTTAAAATAAAAAATAAAAGAGCTTCCAATGTGTAAATTACCCTGGAGGGCATGTTAGTAGGTGAGAGTCCTCCCTCTCTTGGCATTGAACAATACTATTCCTGGTCATAATTAAACATTGGGGCATTGAACTAATGCAGTGAGGACTTCATCGCCAAAGACATACCCGTCGAGTTCGCGTCCCTTTGGTGGACCGCGGCGTGAGTCGCACCGGTATTCGCCGGCGACAGATCGGACGGAGAGACAGCCTTAGAGAGAATGTTTCCGAGCAATCTATTTGCTCCACCAGGGTTTCATAACTAAAATTAATGATATTAATTTAATCAAGATTATGGTTGCCTTTTTAACGAGGGATATGTCTTTCAAACAACATTTTTTAATCAATTAACCTCTTCTACCTGCTACTTTTTGTCCAAAATGGTTGCACGTTCAAAGTCCTCCCTTTTTATGTGAACATTTGAGACGCGACCTAGTATTTGAAGCTTCACTGACATGTATGAAAAGGAATAAAGGATTGATGCTTCAGCTATCAGACAAACGAGTTGGGATAGTTGGATAGGGAAATATTGGCACGGAAGTTGCCAAGAGGCTGCAGTCTTTTTGGTTGCACTATCTTGTACTTCTCTTGGCATCAAAATGCCGTTTCATACCCTTTTCTATTCCAGTGTTGTTGTTGAGCTTGCTGCTACTAGCAATGCACTTGTAGCCTATTGTGCATTGAATTCATGTTGGCATTGGGAAAAGAGAGTTTTATTGTCAACGTTGGGAGATGGGGTCTTGTTAATGAAAAGCAACTGATCAAGTGCTTGATGGACGATGAAATTGGGGGGTTTGCTGGTTTGGATGTGTTTGGAAACGAGCCTCGTGTTACTGAAGAGCTCTGTGCAATGGATAATTTGGTCTTAACACCACATTGTGCTATTCTTACTTCAGAANTGATTACCATCGACCACTTTACCGTGTGTCCGCGTCCGACGGTAATGCCGACGGTAGAGTAAAAAATCGACGGTAACACCGACGGTAATGTCGACGGTAATGAGCTATTTTCTTGTGGTGCATCTTTTTCTTCTACATTTTATTTTATTTTTGGTGATCTATCACATTTTCTTATCTTATTTCTATATTGTTTTTGTTTCATTTACACAGTTCACTTGGCTGCTTTTAAATCATCATTTCTGCTATAACTCATAGTTACTTTATAGGCTCACCTGGTCGATTTTCTTGTCATGTATGGTGAAGTCTTCGGTTCGATTCACGATTAACTTGTGTCCTACAAGACAAGTTAATAGTAAAAAATCTTCGGATGACCAAGTAATGTGAAAATACTATATTGGAATCACACCATTGTTTAGAGGATCTTGTAGTCCCATCACAGTCTGAGCCCGAGGATAAAGCTAATTTTGTTTGTTCGGTAAACATTTATGTAACTTAATTTATCCATTTTTAATATTGAAAGAATTAATTTATAAGAGATTTTGCGGACTATTTGAGTGCACATCTCTACAAATATTGTATTAAAAAAATATTAATTTATTGTATTAGATCATGTAATTCATCAATATGTCATATTAAATCATGAAATGATAATAAAATTTGATAAATTTAATTATAAAAATTATAAAAAATGAATACATTAAATAAGATAGGGCATTTACCCATAGAATATTTGATAAACCACAGGTTTAGAATACTTCTTTGGACATTTGAAAATCAATGTGTTAGTAACTGAATTTCAGTTAGGTCTCGTTTGAATGTGGTAATTCAACTACGAGGTAAGTTTCAAACTTATATGATTTATATATTTGAAATCAATTCTAAATTTTCGAAAATAGTAGTTCTTCAACTTTATCCTGAATTTTGTTTTTGCATAGTACTTATAGTATCGGCGTTACGTTTCAAATGTCCAACCTTAAAAGGGGAACTTTGAAGGTGCACGCAGTTGGTCCATGATAAGACCATATCTAAACCATTGAAATAAATAAATTCCTATCCTATCCCACGGTTAGGAATGAAGAGCGCTTTCTATTATGGTTTAGGCTCCAACAAGACTTGACATGGTCCAAGGTGGGTAAACAAGTTTCCAGTCTCTTTTTATTCTCTTTTTAAAATAAAAAATAAAAGAGCTTCCAATGTGTAAATTACCCTGGAGGGCATGTTAGTAGGTGAGAGTCCTCCCTCTCTTGGCATTGAACAATACTATTCCTGGTCATAATTAAACATTGGGGCATTGAACTAATGCAGTGAGGACTTCATCGCCAAAGACATACCCGTCGAGTTCGCGTCCCTTTGGTGGACCGCGGCGTGAGTCGCACCGGTATTCGCCGGCGACAGATCGGACGGAGAGACAGCCTTAGAGAGAATGTTTCCGAGCAATCTATTTGCTCCACCAGGGTTTCATAACTAAAATTAATGATATTAATTTAATCAAGATTATGGTTGCCTTTTTAACGAGGGATATGTCTTTCAAACAACATTTTTTAATCAATTAACCTCTTCTACCTGCTACTTTTTGTCCAAAATGGTTGCACGTTCAAAGTCCTCCCTTTTTATGTGAACATTTGAGACGCGACCTAGTATTTGAAGCTTCACTGACATGTATGAAAAGGAATAAAGGATTGATGCTTCAGCTATCAGACAAACGAGTTGGGATAGTTGGATAGGGAAATATTGGCACGGAAGTTGCCAAGAGGCTGCAGTCTTTTTGGTTGCACTATCTTGTACTTCTCTTGGCATCAAAATGCCGTTTCATACCCTTTTCTATTCCAGTGTTGTTGTTGAGCTTGCTGCTACTAGCAATGCACTTGTAGCCTATTGTGCATTGAATTCATGTTGGCATTGGGAAAAGAGAGTTTTATTGTCAACGTTGGGAGATGGGGTCTTGTTAATGAAAAGCAACTGATCAAGTGCTTGATGGACGATGAAATTGGGGGGTTTGCTGGTTTGGATGTGTTTGGAAACGAGCCTCGTGTTACTGAAGAGCTCTGTGCAATGGATAATTTGGTCTTAACACCACATTGTGCTATTCTTACTTCAGAAACTATCATCAAGTTGTGTGAACTCATGGGAGGGAATTTAGAAGCCTTCTTCTCAAATATGCCCCTAATTACTCCGGTGATGGCTGGTTGAATCAGTGCTCTTGATTCTTGAATACTACAAAGTTATAATTGCACGGGCCTCTGAAGTCTGAACATAGTTTGGTACTGGTGGAAAAATTGCAAAGTGATGATTCCATTTGAAAAGAAATCATGATAAACTGTACTCACGAGAGTTATCTAGTGAAAAATTAGTGGTTAGTTGTAACGGGCCTAAGTAAATAAAAGCCCGAATTAGGGATTGGTCCAATTAGGGAGCCCAATTTTATTATAAATAGGGGAATAGGGGAAGTAGAAGGTATGGAAAATATGATTTGGTTTGATCCTAACCTCTCTCTCTAGGATATTCTCTCTCTAGTGTTCCATCATCACTACCACTTTCGCTTGTAATTCAACTATCAAATGCAGAAAATACTATCTACATTCCAATTCTATCCATAATTCAAGCATTTACAATTTCACTTCGTTACAAATGGTGCTTTCATTGAACACCATGCTGGCGGTTACCGCTTCCCATGGTGGTCCGGAGAGCTCAAGCAATCTGCCGGTGTTTGATGGTGAGCATGGCTATTGGTGGATCCTCTGTGCTGGAAGATTCTGGGATGCACGCCAGACACCGGATCCGTTGCGATTGGAGGAGGCAGCAGAGGGACTGACTGGAAGGGCCTTGGCCTGGTTCCGCGTATGGCGACGACGCAATCCAGCAGCTACGATGTTCACATTCGAGCTCGCGTTTTTGCATCGTTTCAGTGAATTCGCTCCTGTTCTGCCAGAAATTGCGCACAATGCTGTTTCAGAATGGGAGGTTGAGTGGGAAGAAGTAATAGCAAAATTAAGATCAGAAGTGCAGAGCTCAGGGAACAATCTACCAGAAACAACAGCAAATATTCAAGAAAATACAGAGACAAAATCAACAGCTCAAGAAGCAGAAAATTCAGATCCAGAATCAGTGAAAGAGCTACCAGAATCAGAAGCACAAACGCATGCAAATGCAGGCACAGATCAGGAATCGGAAAATTCAGAAGCAAATCCAGAGACAACAGTTCACAAAAATCCAAAGGCAACAAGCAAAATTTCAGTTCCAGAAATTCAGTCCCATATTCAGAAGTCGATTATGGAGGAAAACCAACCTGAGATAGATCTGAGGACAGATCTCAGCGAAGGAGGGGAGGACGAACGGCAGATTCCCCCACCGGAGCCACCAGATCCGTACGGCGGAGACGACACCGTGCTTGTCAGGGGTGGAGCCACCGCAGCAACGTCGCTGGACGAGGTGCAGGAGCTAGCGGCGGACACGCACGTCGAGCTCCCGGCAGCGTGGGGGTGGCGAGGTGCATGACGACAAGCAAGGCGGTGCTCATGGACTTGGAGCCAGGAACCGTGGACAACATCAGGAGCCGCCGCGGCAGTGAAGGCGCCGAAAACGGAGGAGGCAAACGAGGGGGCAGCGGAGGTGGATCTTACGGTGGAGGAGGTGACGCACATGGTGGGCTGCACGGTTTGGGGGCGGCGAGCCCGCGGTGGCTGGCCGTTTCTGCGGACGCGGTTTCGGCGCAGAAGACCGGCGAGGACGCGCGAAGACCGGGGGCTGCCGTCGCACCTGGGACCGCGGACCAGCAAGGACGCGCGAAGGCCGGGGACCGGCGAGGACGCGCGGCTGGTGTTGCTCCCGTTTCCGCGATGGACGGCGCCGGGGATACCGCGGTGGAAGGCGCCTCAGCTGCGGCACCAGGCGAGGGAGAGGGTGGGGGCGTAATGGGGAGGACGCGCAGCTGGTGTTGCTCCCGCTTCCGAGAAGCCGTGACGCTCGTGGGTGGCTAGCGGCGCGGGTAGAGCGAGCACGGGTGGCTAGCGAACGCTGAGATGAAGGCGGCAGGCACGCCGGTGGGAAGGGGGGTCGACGGCAAGAGCTCCTTCGGGCATGGCAGCGCCAACAGGAAGGAAAAAGAGGGGGTAGGCCGTGGTGCTCGGGGGTTGCTGGCGGTGAGGGGGAGAGAGGCCGTGGCACCGGTGATGGTGGCCGCCGTCGCCGCGTTGGTCGTGATGGGGCGAGCTGCGGTTTTGGCCATGAGGACATGGGAGCAGCCATGCACCAACAATGAAGTGTGAGGTTGCTGGAAAGAAAGAGGAGGCAATTAGGGTTCTGATGGGGCAACAACATTCAAAAGTAGTGCATTTGGGCCAAGCCCAATCAAGTCCACTGGAAAAGCAAAATTTTTGGAGTGGGATGGTTGGCATTGGATTAACAAAAATGAGGTACACAAGTTGTGCTACTACCAAAAGGGAATTTTTTCTGTCATGTCCAAAAATTGGCCTAATTGAGGAAGACAATTTTAGCAATTTATAAATTATGCAGTGGGATCCTGGAGGAAATATTTTTTATTTTAATTTTTTTTTGGACCTTGAGGACAAGGTCCATTTTTAAAGGATGGGGTATTGTAACGGGCCTAAGTAAATAAAGGCCCGAATTAGGGATTGGTCCAATTAGGGAGCCAATCCTAACCTCTCTCTCTAGGATATTCTCTCTCTAGTTTTCCATCATCACTACCACTTTCTCTTGTAATTCAACTATCAAATGCAGAAAATACTATCTACATTCCAATTCTATCCATAATTCAAGCATTTACAATTTCACTTCGTTACATTAGCTTTCATTGTTCTTTGACAATTGATGGTTCAACGACTTTAAGCAATCAACTCACAATGTAGAAGAGGTGAGAAACAAAATGGAACAAGCTAAAGATAAGGGGAACTGCATATCCATGGGCAACCTCCCATTTTAGGCAGCACACTAAATGGCGCTTCTTGAGGGAGAGGAAGCACAACCTTAGAGACACGGACATAAGAAAACGCCATTAAAATATATGTTAGAACTTGAACAAAGTATATGAACATGTGTAGTGTATTGATATATCTAAATCCTTACCTGAGATGAGCCTATTCTATTTATAGGCTTGAGTTAGTAATTCCTAAATAGTAGTTACAAATATATAATCAAGACAATTGTAATAGAAATGATTACAAACTAAATGCTAGAGGTTACAAAGTTAACATCGTATACGTTAACATTTTTTCTCAAATTCATGTAGGTGTTGACGAAATTAACTTGAATTTGAAAAATAGAATACGGAAGCTATCAAGATGATGGGACTTGGTGAACAAATCAGCAGGTTAGACAAGAAAATAGAGATGAGTTTAAGGGCATATTGCAAAATATGTTGACGAATAAAGTGACAATCAATTTCAATGTGTTTGGTGTGTTAATGGGAGACATCATTATAAGCAATCTAAATAGCACTTCAGTTATCACAATGGAGATCAGTTGAAGAGGATTGGGAGATGCCCAAGTCATCAAGAAGCCAATGTATCCAAAGGAGTTCGAAAGTGATGTCAGCAAAAGCTTGATACTCAGCTTCAGTAGTAGAACAAACAGTCAAAGTTTGTTTCTTGCTCTGCCATGGAATAAGAGAATCACCAAGGAATATTCAATAACTAGTGATAGAATGACGATATGTGGGATCACCACCCCAGTCATTATCAGAGTAAGTTCGGAGAATCAAGGAAGAATGGGTAGAGAAATGCAACCCATGAAACAACGTTCCCTTGACATAGTGGAGAATGCGAAGAACAACACCATAATGAATAGATCGTGGAGCTATCATAAATTGACGGATTACGTGTGTGATGTAAGAAATATCAGGGCGAGTATCAGTCAAATAAATTAAGCTCTTGACCAACTATCTATATAGAGTAGGATTCTTAAGCATGGTATCGTCCATAAGTGTGAAGCAAACATTAGGCTAAAGAGGAATGGATTCACTGCTGCTATCTATTAGACCAACTCGAGAAATAAGATCAGAAGCACAAGCATACTTAGCTTTAGATAAACAAATACCATCAGTAGAGGAAAGAACCTCAAGACCCAAAAAAAATAACTGAGTGGGTCAAGATCCTTGATTTTAAAATGGTGACTCAAGGATGCTTTGAGATCAATAATGCTCGAGGTGTCATTTCTAGTAATTATCACATCATCAGCATAAAGTAACATTAATACAGAACCTTGATCAGTTTGACTAATGAAAATAACAGAGTCATGTGGACTTAACGAGAATCCTAGTTGAGTGACAATAAAACTAAATTTGGCAAATAATTTTCGGGTAGCCTGTTTAAGGCCATACAAAGCCTTATGAAGAAGACATACCTTATTCGGTGGACAACTGTAATCTTGGGGAGGTCGTATATAGACTTCTTCATTCAAATCACCATTGAGAAAAATATTCTTCACATCCATGTGACTGAGAGTCCACTTCTGAGAAGTTGCAATAGCAAGTAAGGCACAAATAGAGCTTATGTGAGCAACATGGGCAAAAGTTTCCTATGAATCAATGTCATACGCTTGAGTAAAACCCTTAGTAACTAGGCAAGCTTTATATCATTCAACAGAGCCATCAAAGTGAGTTTTGATTTTGTACACCCATTTACATCCAACAAGTGTCTTATTAGAATGAGGATCAACTAGGTCCTAAGTGTGAGTCTTTTATAGTGCTTGCAACTCTTCTTGCATAGCAAGCTGCCAATTAGGATCTATGGAGGCTTCTTTATAGTACCGAGGTTCATGTAAGTGAAGCATGATAGAAAAACAATGATAATCACAAAGATAAGAAGGTGAATTTCTTACCCTACTTTGACGATCAGAAGATGATGGAGGAACAAGTGTAGGAGCCACGTTCTACACATATATGCTTTTATTAAAAGAAAAAGCTGATTGTTTAATAGTTTGACATAAAATACAATTAAAATATTCATTATGAATGGAGCTTAAAGTGTCGGTAGAAATGAGTGGAGCGTTTTTCTAGTGAACTGTGATCAAGGCGGTGATGCCAGAGATAGAAAGAAGATGGTGAAGAAGCAGTATAGAGGTTTATTGTAGAAGGAACATAGAGACTAGTGGGCTCAAACAATCGTTCAGTCTTACTTCTAGTCCCAATGATGTGTCCCATTTGTGGATCTTGCACACGACAACCAGAGGAAGAAAAAATGGTTTTATAGCCAAGATCACATAATTGGCAGACAGAGATAAGAAAATTTAACTAGGGGATGGGGTATGTGTTAGGTAGAGTGAGATTGGACGAAGAGATGGAACCCTAATAACTGACATTCAGAAGAGAGCCATGGGCAGTGTGTATAGAAGGTGCAATATTAGTGGTAGACATGGAAGAAAAATTTTGTGATGCAGATGTCATGTGACTACAACATGCATAATCACAATATCACTGAGTATTATCTAAAGTGATGGATAAAGTAACAGAAGTATCACTGGAAAGGGAAAGGATTTGTTTAAGGAGAGACTTGATATCACCAGTGAAAATCATAATTGGAGAGGTGGTGGAGGGAGATGTCAGCGAGTCATTAGTAGCAACAGCAGTAGCAAGCACAAACTTAGGACGAGGTTGAGACTTGTTCTGAGAAGCCTTTGGTAGACTAGTAGGACTATTCTTAATAGGACTATTCTCAATCAAATGTCTTGATTGTTTACAATAGCGACAAAACAGAGCATTACAATTGAAGGTAATGTGACCATTCTTCTACACTTGTAACATTTTATGGTGGGATAGTCTAGAAGAAGATGCTTCGGTTGGTGCCAGTGACAACATGATTTACTTGTATTGGAAGAAGTTGCAGAAGTCATATCAGTTGTAGGGTGAAGGATGCCCAATCAAATTTCTTAAGCCTTGAGAAGAGGAAGAACATCTTCAAGAGCCCAAAAAAAAGGGCATCTCATGCAAGATGCATGAAGCATCTCGCGCGAGATGGGTGACAGCAAAGCTAGCTAGCTGTAACGGCGCGGCGTAGGGGCGTGCTGCAGTGCGTATGAGGCACTGCAACACGTTAGGAAACTAGTCCCACATCGTTTAGTGCTGTAGAAGGGGGTCTCCTCCTTCCTCTATATATAGAGGCTTTCCATGAGTTTTTAAACTTGCTAATTCACTCTAGAGCTTGAGATGCCACACTTTTGTGAGACTTTTCGCTCTAGTTATGTTTTTATTTCTTTTCTCCCTCTCGTCTTCCGTTCATGGGGAAGCAGTACCTCCACGTAGGGTATCAGGAGCTCTCAGCTTAGTGCTCCTTAGTTGTTAGCCATTTTTAGGTGAGTGACTTTCTTCACGATCTATTTTAGACCATGTATTTATTTTTGAAGTTGTTTATTTATTTTAACATTATTTATTTATGAATGTTTTATAAAATCCTAAGAGGTGGAATTTATTATTTTATTTATAAAGTTAGTTATTCTTTTATTTAATTAGTTATTTTCTTGTGTTATTTATTTAGAATCCTTTTTATTTATGAAATAAATATTTACGAAGCTATTTTATAAATTATGAAATTATTTTAGAACTACATGGGATCACATTTGATTGCATTTAATATATTCATGTTGTGTGTGTATGATTAATATTAAGCAATATAGATATCCATATTGTTTAGTTAAACCCTTAATAAAAGACAATGGTTAAGGAAAGATTCTGGTGGGAGAAGACTTATGTTAAGAAAAAGTTTTGGCTAAGGGCAAGACTTGGTACTTAAGATGTTCATTGTGACGCACCTCTCTTATCTGGGAACCTCCCTAAGCATGAGATCTTAGTCTACCTTTATTTTTTCAAGGTAAAACACTTAAAGATATTAAGTCATGTTATACTATCAGTATAAGGATTATGTTATAATGATCATGCTATATATTTAAAACTATTTTCATGGGAGTGTATCTAGGATAGAACTGTAAGTCAGCGACAGCCTACGTTGACCCTAGTCCTTGTACGATTGTAAAGTAGAATAGGATTCATGTAGATTTACAAGCAAGACCGTAAAGCCCAGCGCCGCCCGTGACGCTTGGTGTCTTGTATCATGTCATGTAGATTAGGGCAAGACTATAAAGCCTAGACATTTCAGGAACAACGAAACCCTAATGCTCGGAATGTCTATCTAGCGAACTCCCCACTGGTATATGTTCTCAAGTGTTTTAATATTATTATTATTGTTATTATATAAATGTTTTCATGACTGTTATATATATGTATTGCATTTGCATGCCACGGTTACGAACTGTCTCATGGCGCTGTGGGGGTTTGTCATTCACTAAGCGATGCCTCATCCCTCATCAACCTTTTTTAGATACCGTTGACGAAGACGCACTGATCATTCGGTAGATCTCAGCAATTTGGATTCTTGGTGAGGTTTATGTTCATTCTTCAGTTATTTCAGTCTTTAGGATAATTTATATTCATAACAATTTTTAGAGTGCTCCAGTGAACTACAAGCAGAGTGTACGTATTTTGAATTATATATATTTGGTATTTTGTAAAGGATTTTTTATTCATATTATATTATGATGTTTAGTTTTATTTTAATATATTTCCTCTTTATTTATAAAAGTTGTGCGTTTTTCATGATTAGCACGTTAGGAGACTTTCATAGGAGAATTAGCCTCTTGTGTGCCGGTAACGATTTCTGGGGTCGTTACCAAATCTTGATGGAGCAACAATTAATGCTCGAACAGACTCATAATCATCAGTGAGAGCCATCAGAAGCTGAATAAGCCTGGTGCGATCACAATATTCTACATTTCGCTTAACATCACTGTGGAGCTTCATGGTGGGTTCATGTGAAGTCAATTGGGCCCAAGTAGATTACATTTGACATTAAAAAAATCATAAATAGGTTGTCCAAGTCCTTGTCATAAACCATGGAGTTCCTTTAATGTTTGATATTGGTGTGATAAATTAAAAATAGTGTAACGATTACGTAAATAATCCCATACTTCCTTGGTAGTGTCAAACCGACCAAACTGAAGATGAATACTAGGAATGGAGGTATTGTGAAACTAAGTAATGATTTGATGATCCTTGCTATCCTAGTCTTCCAATTCATAAATATAGGTTGCGTCAATCTCATCTTCAGGTTTGGTGGGAGACACAATATCACTAGTCACATATCGCCAGAGCTTGCGACCCTTCAGAAAACTACGCATGACCTCCACCCCATGAGTGTAATTGGAAATAGTGAGGATAACACGAATATGATGAGCCACATTTGTCTTATCTATGAGAACAAACACAATACCAAACAAGGAAAATGTATTTTCGGAATATAATTGGTAGAAAATGACCTCAAAAATGAAATTATCTTACTAAAAAAATCTTGGAAACGGGTATTTGCAGTGCCATGTCAGCAATATAAAGGACCCAGGGTAGTAAAGACAACAACAATGGACTACATTAACTGCTGACAAGGCGAGAAGCCAGGTGGGTCAGAGCACTGAAAACAAGTCTGAGACGTGGGTTTGTCCTCTGTTTTTTTTTTATAATAAAAGGTTTTATTTTCTTTTGTGGGATGAAAATGGACAAAAAAAAAATGAATAGAAAAAGTAAGAAGAGTTGTTTTAAGGGGGGGGGGGGACACGAAGCATGCCTGACACACGGGTTAGAGCGCATTGTATGAGGTGCACATGGGAATTGTTGTGCCATGGCTCAGTGATATGATATCGTTGCTAGATGCACATGGAGGAATGCGGTGGAGCTTGAAAGGCGCGTGGCTGCTTGGAAAGACATGCCGTTGACACCTCCAGACAGCTAACCAGAAAAAAAAAATCAACTAAACAGCAAAAATAAAAGTAAAAAAAGCATGGAAAGACACGCCGTGTACAGGGTTAACAGCCTGGAAATGGATATTTTTCCATTGGTGTTGAAGAGAAAAAGTCACAAGCACAACATCCAAACGGGCTCAATGTCTTATTTTAAAGAATTCCTAGGCCACTAATTGTTGTAGGTGTAACAATCAGTGTTGATTGTGGGGCCATAGCCCATATGCCGATGTCCACGTGATTTTAAAGTATTTGCCATTTTAATTAATTAAGTATCTGTTTATTATTATTTTTTTGGAATCCTACAAGAAGTAGCACTATGGTCGTTGAAAATTTAGATGTTAGAAGGGTGACAATGACTGAAACAGTAAAATGACTAAATTTTAGTGGAAAAAATTGCAATGGCACAACTTGTTTCTTAAAATCTATTTGTTTATTAAAATATCCATTAAATATTATCTAAGAATGGTACAACTTGTTACACATGCTGGATATTTTAATCAATAATGGTACTTATATATGTTTGTATTATATTTTAAGGTAATAATTGAGGTTTGAGATAGTCAGACAGGACGGTTTCTTCTTTATTTCTCGTCTCCACGCTCTGATTTTCCTTCCATCCCTGTAGTTTAGCTTCTAAATAACAATAACATCTTTCAGCATTGCTTCCTTTGCATTTGATCTCGTTTATCACGACTTCTGGTCCTCTCTTAGGGATCATACACTTAAGACAAATCATAACACAGGACCATCCTAATCCAAATACAAAGGTTTGTTTCTTTCAAATGCTGTAGATATTCACACATTTGAAGGTTTTATAAAAGTAACATAGCTCATGCTGGAACTTGTAACTTTATAACAAAATTTTGGTAGCTCAAGTAAGAATGAATTTTGCAGGGAAGAAGCTTCAAAATCGTCGTGTTTATTCAGAGAGAGGGAGAAAATGTGAGGGGGAGACGCATCTGCAGGAGAAAAATGTAGAAATGGACTTGCTGCTGAACAATAGGAACTTCTCTTCCTCTGAATTTCTCTTGGACTGAAGGTATGATTACTTCAATATTTCTCTTATAGAACTTTTCTATATAATGTTTTTCAACTTTAAAAAAATTCTCCTTTGTTGCATTATTATGCATTTCTTATTTCTCATTGACTTTGTAATTTCTACTTTGTAATTTCTCATTGACTTTGTAATTTCTACACGCATCTTGTAGTTTTTTTTTTCGGACTTGTTTATCTCTCAAGGTTCATGTTTGATCCAAAAATTCGATATAGGCGATTCAATTTCAGGCCTATTTGCTTTTCATTTTTTTTTTCACAGTAAAAGACGAAATTTATCTTCAGAACATTGTTGAAGAAAATTTTTCTTGTTTATGAGTAGGCTTCTCTTAACTTTGTTTATTGTTTATGAGTTTAAAATAGACAAGGTGGAAGAGGGTGGAAGAGACTGAATGATTTATATTTTATTGTTACAATTTTATACCCAAATTTTTTTTTGGTATTTTTAAATCTCAAAAAGTACTTTGTATCATTTTTTTGCAAAGTCTCAATACACAAGTTCTCTTAAAGCATTTTGTATAATATCACACACCCTAAATCAGAGCTTAAAGTTTAGATTTTATAATTTAGGTAAGAAGCTAGCGAGTTTATCTAAGCTCGTGCAACGTACGAAAGGGAATGAGGGGTTTTATAATATTTTCTTTATCCTTATTCACGAGTTTAAAGAGGTCAAGAGGGAATGAAGGATTTATAATGTACTATATTTTTATAATTTATTTATAAAATTTTTATGTTTGTTTTTAATTCTTAAACAATGCTTTTTATTCTTTTTTTACAAAGTATCCCAAAAAAAATCAATGAAAGTATTTTGATAATTTGTCAAATGAGCGCATACACACACATGCTGGTATACTTGAGGAATTTCTTGGTTCATTCATATGGTGTTGGGAATTGGAAAAGGTAATGGGACCCAAAGAAATAAATGTTTGAATGAAACTAGGAGTAAAACATTATTTTCTCCAATATGGCTCAATTGAAAAGTCAAATGTGCAGGGAATCACTATATTGATGCCTAGATGTGGTGAAAATAGGTAAGTGTTCCATATTTTTGTGAATGAGTGTGAGTAAATAAGTTAGTTCACATACATTTTGGAGGTTTAGGTAGAGATTGGGGCTCAATTAGTAGATTAAGGGTTAAATTGAGTAACTTAGGGTTTCAATTAATGGATTAACAATTTAATTAGGTAACTTAGTTTTAATTAGTGGATTGGGGGTTTAATTTGGGACTTAGGGTCTAAATTGATGATTTTAGAGGTTAATTGGGTTGAGGGACTGTTTTACCTGATTTCAAATATACTTAGGGACTGATTTGATGCATCTTGGAGCTCCTGCTATGCAAGCATCCACAGGAGAGGTCCGATGGCTCCAATGGAGACTTGACATTAGGGACTAACTTGCTTAACGTTTGCCAATTTTTGGGACAAATTTGATAGTTTAAAAAACTTGAGGACGAACTTGACCGACGCTGCCAACTCTAGAGATGAATTTGAAGGTTTACTCATACTTGGAATTTAGGCACTCTTACTAGTAAATCAATGGAAATAGTTGATACCATAATTAGGTGAGGGATTAATTTTATGTGTCTACAAGAAACTAAGTGGGTAGGATAGAATGCTAAGGAATTGGATACTTCTAGGTTTAAGCTTTCGTATACTAGTAAGACAATATCTAGAAATAGTGCAGACATAATTTGTAGATAAGTTTTGAAAAATGATGATACAGATGTTTAACGATTAGGTGATAGGATCATAGCATTAAAATTTGGAGTTGAACGAGACACCTTTAATGTTGTTAGTGCCTGTTGAAAGCTTAATTTTGCACTTTCGTCATTTTATATATATCCTTTACAGCTTTCAAATCCTCAAGGGATTCAATTGCAGTATAGTCGGGTATAGTCGCATCCACAGGGAGTTGAATAAAGTCATTCTTGAGTTTGTTAATTAGGCAATATGTTGATGGGATTGTAGAGTAATTGTGTAACTATGTAAATAGACAAAAGATAAATAGGCAACAAATTAGAAGTAGATCAGGAAGCTTGTTGGGAATTGAATCATATCATAGGTTCATATATCCATTTACTCAGTGCACATGAAATATCACTTTGATTTCTCGCCACTAGTTCTTATCTTGTTCATCTCTTTCAAGCATGAAAAGATCACTCAGTCCCTTTGCTATTTTGTCAATCTCTTGCACAAACTAACAAAGCAACTGACGTTATTGCGAATGTTAAAATGACTAATGATCTTAACTCTATCTCTAGCAATTAAGAACATCAGATGAGTTGATTTAGTTCCAATCTTAGTGATGCAGTTCTCACTTGCGACAATCCGGTTTTAGATCATGTTTTAGGTAGCTAAGCTAAAACAAGCATTAAGTGTAAAATCAATTCATGTAAATCAGAGAATTTGACAGATTCATTTATGCAAAAGTCATATGGATACAATATACTATAACATTCATCAAAATACCAACAACAAGAGGATTATAAACCCATCTTATAAGAGAAAATCGAAGGCGCAAGGTGATGGACAGAGTCATTCGAATGACCTATTCTTGAGTCATTCGAATGACTCAACAAAATGACTTGCTCTACAAATTTGTAGATCTTTTTCTTAGCTTTAAGTAGCAATTTGAACCACCTCAATTGGAGTTCTGTAGCCCAAGATATCATCATTTTATTAACTACAGTGCAAGTCACTTTGTTGAGCGTGCCACTCATCCCTTTTCTTATCTTTCTTGATTCCTAAGTTTGTCTAATTCATTTTACGTCTTGGAATCAATTAAGATCATTTAAGAGCATCATTATAAGAGTTTAGAGGGAGATATATATCAATTTTCCTTTGACAAGAATACTTTAAGTCCTAAGAAACTATTTCCCTTTTTACCGTTTGCTTGGACTTGGTATTCTTCATGAATCCTATCTTCGGCATTGCCATGTTCTTCATGGAATTGACATTTCATGCTTCGCCTTTTGACTTTGGGCATCATATGAATGTTCTTTCTTGTTCCATCTTGTTCTTCATGCCTTGGATTTTCCTATACACAAGATAATTCACTAGAAAGTATAGTTAGTCCAATGTGTTCCAATATCTTCATATGCATATATAGATTAATCAATGCATCATACATATATAGTTAGGCAAGGATCAAATTATATTAATCAAATAGTATTCTTTGCTTAGCATGCATGCATTGTAACGCTATAGCACTTGATATTCATGCATATACACATATAGACCCAAATATATCCAATAGTTAATCCATCAAGCACATATAGAGAGTTATTGGATATGTTCTCAAAGGGATGTTTCTCATATATCATTGTATGATGTGTAACCTATATGATTACCATCAAGTTCAATCATACAAAATCAAATGTATTCTATTTAGCATACAAAATCAAATGTATTCTTTTTAGTATATAACATCAAATGTATTCGTTTTAGCATATAACATCCTTTTGCATTCTAATTGTCATTATCTATTTGTTATGTTCTATTTGTCATCATCAAGATATAGAACAACTAGGGAACCTAGTTCTTCAAATATAAGCATATACAATAAGCATAGACAATTAGAACATATTGTATTTGTCATCATCAAAAATATTGTATTAAACAATTGGAACAACTAGGGAAACCTAGTTCCACAATTTTTGTTTCCTTATTTTTCGTTGCTAGAGTCGTACCTTGCTCCACTCTTGAGTTAGCAGCTGGTCATTAAACCACTGCCAAACTATCGGTTTCAGACACCATCGTCAGCCCATAACAATCTCTGGTGATTATGATCGTAGCAACCACACAATGCATAAATGATATGAAGGCCCTCATACTCAATCCGATGCCATTTATCATCAAGACAAATCTCGCCAACCACTGGCTGTCGCAGGCTAATCTCAATACAAACTCACGCAAATTTACTTCGAGAAACCTGGAGCGTGGTTTGATCGACCTTGATTGGTCTCCCTACCATACTAGCCATAGCAAGCAAAATGTCTTCATTATAGTAACCCACATTAATCCATGGAAATCTAATCCAAACGAGCGTATGGTCGATGGTTTATGGTCGATGGTTGCCGTTGATGAGTCAAGATCAAGATTCCATGACCTAATAAACAGGTAGTGATCAAAAAGCATCCATGGGCCACCATCCAACGCTATAGAACGATCATTATCCTCAGCAAAGTTAACCACAAAATATATGAAGCCAATATCCATGATGTCAAAATTCCCAATGAGGCGCCATAGTTTTTTCGCCCGATATGGCATGGTAACAAAACCTACCTCCTTCCCAATCAGTTTCACCACCAATGCGTTCTCCCATTCCACACTAATCTTTCTCCGAATTGATCGGGCTAGAGTTATCTTAGGTAAGAGGCAGTTTCCATCGATAAACTCAGCCTTGGCTAGGTTTAGCTCAAAAAGGTTGCCCCTTCATTTTGTTTTGGGAATCGCATTTCGAGTCAAAGAACCCAAAAGCTTTTCCTTAAAGGAGCTGACCCCAACCTTGTTGCCTCTCCCGAAAGGGGCGAGAGACAACAAGGTTGTGGTCAAGATGAAAGAGAAGCGCGGAAAAAGTCTCCTCAAAACCCTAGTAGAACTCCTTATAATCCTCTTTTGATAATTAATTGTATTACATTAGTGACTATCATAGAGCTTTTAAGTTGTCCACACTACATTTCTTTTGAAAAGACTTGGAAAAGTTTCCTTTGTTCTGCACAATAATCGTTGTTTTTGTAACTTCAAAAACACACAAATGGTGGCACATCGCGTTAGCCAGTTCTTCGAAAGATTTATTATCATGATGATTAAAATAATTTTATTATTACATTTAACCTTTAGTTCACTAGCCTTTTAAGATATAATATTTCTTACTTTAATGGAAGTTCTATATATTGTCACTTCTATTTAATTAATTTAAAATATTTTTCTTCCTTCCTCGATGAAACTAAATGTTTAAAATTATTTTTATTATAATTTTTTTTTAAATTTCTTACAATTTATTTTCTTATCATTGGACTTTTAATTATTTTATGTGACAACTAAGTATTTTATGAATTTGTAAATATTTTAATGTACAAAATAGCATAGCTTAAAAGGTATGTGAAGTATAAATTGAATTCAACGTCTAAACATTTATTGCTATCATGATAGTAAACATGATTTTATTTGAATTATATTTTTATAATTTTTGTTACTTAAAAATTTAGCCTAATATATTCTGTCTAAAAATTGTGAAGTTAAACATTTTTATTAATGCAATTACAAAACATATCGAAAGATATTTTAGAGAAATTAGCGAAACAAACTTATTTGTTTAAGGTTTAATGATACGTTTGTGTCAGCTTATTTGATAAAAAAAATCAATTTTTTAGTTTAAATAATCATTTTTTGTATATTTAGATAATTTTAAAAAAATTATCTAAATTTAAAAAAAATATTTTTAGCTTTTAAGCATAAGGTAAATGAAATAGTTTTTGGAATTTCAATTCTATAACAAAAATTAACTTTTGAATCACGTTTTTTAAGCTAAAACGAACGCACCCTAAATTTATATTAAATGTGTACTTTTATAAAGTAAAATAAAAAACTTGGTTAATGTCATAAAAAAACTAAAGATAGATTAAAAAGCATTACTCCACTGATAGTTTTTGGAAGATTTCTTATCCTCTTACCTCACCAAACTGATTTTCTTTTTAACAAAATTCTTCTTTAAAAAAATGTCATAAAAAACTAAAAATCAACAGCGATAGTAAACATATTAAAAACACTTTAAATAAATTTAGAAGTTATAATAAAAATAAATTTGAAAACTAATTTCATTAAGGAAGGAAGTTCAATGTTCAATGTTCAAAGTTTTTCTTTGAACTACTGTGCTTTTGATCTCTTGCCGCACCGTCCCAAATGTAAGTGTATAATGTGTGGGCTTTAAGTTCCATATCAGAGGTTCATCTCTTTTTGTATTGCCCTTTGGAGATATCTTTGGAAACAGGTTTTTTTGGGATCTTTGAGGAGGGTGTTTCCTATGAACTAATCTTTTTTTCCCTTACAAAAACTTAGATGTTTTGGCTTCCGGAAAGAAGCAAAGATCTTGTAGTAGTCTTTAGTTTTTATTATGCTTCTGTGTATACATGGTTGCACAGGAATGCTAAAAATTTTAATGATTCATTTTCAATTGTTGACTTTATTTGAGATGAGATTACCTTTTAGGCATCCTTTGGTGCTTTGCCCATTATCAATTAAATGATAATCCTACTTCTTTCGATAAAGAAATGATTTACATGTTTTTGTTTAATGGTTTATTCACAAAATTCGGGTTTTTTTTCTCCTTTCTCCTTTCTTATTTTAATGCCTATTATATACTCATGAATAATGATATTCATATATTATAATACGTGCTTAGTGCTTAATACTTTAAAAGATTGGCCGGAACCCCGGAGAACCAATTTAGAGTATTCACTCTAAATAGATTAAATTTATATCTAATCAACCAACCTTCTTGAATTGAGAGAAAGAAAATGATTTCATGTTGTTAAAGAATAAAAACAAATATATTTTATATCTTAAATTGATCTTATTTGTTTTAGTTTATTTTATGTTAATTTACTTTCATTATGCGTTGATTCTCTTTTTAGCTTATAAATAAGAACATCTCTATGTAATGAAACACACAATTATTTAGTGTCTCTTGGATTTTTTTCCCTCTTCTCTCTATGAAACTCAACACAAGTGCTTCAATATTCACTGATCCACACCAAGATTAGTACATATTTTTCTTAATTGGTTTGTTTTCACTTGCCACATTCCAGGGAAGGAGGTGTTTGAATGATATACAGAAAGCAGCATGGATCTATTTTTAAAGAAAGCCGCAGATATTACCCTAAATGCGAGTATTCAGCAAGTAGATTACATTAGACAGTACAACGGGCACGTTGACAAACTAAAGCAAGATGTTATCGCTCTTGAGAAGGAGAGAAAAACAACGGAAGACGAAGTCAATCGTGCTAAAGACAACATAGACATAATTAAAGAAGGTTTTCCAGAATGGCTTGAGGAAGCGGAGGAAAAGATAAAAGAATGCAACGAGTTTCTGGATGATGAAGACCACCAAAAGACAGGATGTTCCAGTGGTATTCTTCATTTCTTGTGGTATAGGCATAGACTAGGAAATAAAGCACTTATGCGGGCAAAGGAAGTCAACGACGTGCATGGACGGAAACCCCCTGGTGAAGTTGCAAATCAGCAGAATCCAAAGTGTATATATATTGATATTGCTGGTTATGTTGAATTTGGTTCAAGAAAAAACACAGTGCAAGGGATAATGGGAAAACTAAAAGACTCCACTGTGAGAATGATTGGAGTGCATGGGCCTGGTGGTGTGGGCAAGACCACCTTGGTCAAAGTAATTGCTAACCAAGCTAGAGAAAACAATTTGTTCGATGTGGTAGTTATGGTGAAAATAACAAGAAATCCAAACCGCCAAAAAATTCAGGAAGAAATTGCTTACTATTTAGGATTGACTTTTCAAGGGGAAGGTGAGAATGTGAGAGCAGATCGTTTAAGAACGAGGTTGAAGCAAGAGAGGGAGAGTATCCTTCTGATCCTTGATGACCTTTGGGATGGGTTGGACTTGAATATGTTAGGGATACCTTTTGGTGATGATGATGATTTAGGTCACGTGACTGTCAAAGATGGAAAAGAAAAACTGCCTAGTGAAAAGGATTTCAGCAGTAAAATGGGAAAAAATAGAGATTCTCCTGGTGTCTACAAGGGTTGCAAAATTTTGCTTACTTCAAGAATTAAAACGGTGTTGTCTGATAAAATGAACATTAAGGAAGATTCAATTTTCCTTGTAAAAGAGTTAGGTGAGGAGGATGCTGTGCAATTGTTTAAGGAGGCAGCTGAAATACAAGGTGATGATTCCAAATTCAAACCAGACATTGTTAAGAAGTACTGTGGAGGGTTACCCATAGCAATAATCACATTGGGAAGGGCATTGAGGAATAAGAGTAAGTCAGTTTGGGAAGATGTATTGGAAAAATTTACAAGGAAAGAATTGATGGGAGTGCAAAATTCCATGGAGATCTCTGTAAAGATGAGTTATGACCATCTAGAAAGCGAGCAACTCAAATCCATTTTCATACTTTGTGCACAAATGGCTCAAGAACCACTAATTGTGGACTTAGCGAAGTACTGCTTTTGTTTGGGTACACTTAAAGGTGTGCATTCACTAAGGGATGCCCGTGATAGAATATCTGAGTCAATCCAGAATCTAAGAAATTCAAGTTTGTTGTTGGATAGTAATTCTAGTGATCAATTCAATATGCATGATATGGTTAGAGATGCTGCTCTATCCATAGCACACAAGGATCAAAATGTATTTTCTTGGAAAAATGGCAAACTAGATGACTGGCCTAACAAAGATGAACTTGAGAGGTGCACTATTATTTCTATATACAAGAGTGACATTGTTGATGAGCTTCCTGAATTTATTAAGTGTCCTCATCTTAGAGTTTTTCACATTGACAGTGACAATCCATCTTTGAATATACCTGACAGGCTTTTTGAAGGAATGGATGAACTCAAAGTATTAATATTGATTGGAGTTCATTTACCAAGCCTACCTTCTTCAATTAAATGCCTATCAAACCTTAGAATGCTTTGTTTGGAGAGGTGCGAGCTAGGTAGCTTGTCAATCATAGGAGATCTGAAAAAATTAAGAATTCTCAGCCTTTCAGGATCCAAAATTGAAAATTTTCCAACTGAGTCAGGGGTTTTAAGTAAGCTACAATTGTTAGACATCAGTGACTGTTACATAGGCAGCATGATTCCACCTAGTTTAATATCAAGCATGACTAGTTTAGAAGAGTTGTATATAAGAAAGAGCTTGATCAAAAGGAAGGTGGAAGGAGGGACAGACCTAAGTCAAATTTCAGTTCTTTCTGGTCTGAAACATTTGCATCAATTGAAAACTATAGACGTGTGCATACCAAGTGCTGATGTTTTGCCAAAAGATGTGTTCTTTGACATGTTAAATGATTACAAGGTTGTCATTGGAGACTTCCAGACGCTTTCAGTTGGAGATTTCAAGATGCCTAATAAGTATGCAGCTTCAAGATCTTTGGCACTACAGATAAAAACTGGAGGCAAAGACATTCACTCCCTCAAAGAAATCAAAATGATGTTCAAAAGAGTAGAGAATTTGTTGTTGGAAGAGCTAAATGGAGTTCAAAATGCCTTTTATGAGCTAAGCTTGGATGGGTTCCCAGATCTTAAACACTTGTCAATCATAAATAACCATGACATTGAATATATTGTTAACTCAATGGAGTTGTTACATCCTCAGGATGCTTTCCCAAGGTTAGAATATCTCAGTCTCTTCAACCTGACAAGCATGAAGATGATATGTTGTAGTCCTGTTACAGATGATTCATTCTCCAAATTAAAGACAATCAAGGTCAAGAAGTGCACCAAATTGAAGAATCTCTTCTCCTTTTACCTTGTTAAATTTCTTTGTAGTCTAGAAACAATTGATGTCTCTCAATGTGTTTGTTTGGAGGAAATTGTAGTGGAGGAAGGAGGAGAAGTATCAGATAAGGTTGTCTTCTCTACGCTACGCTCTTTGAAACTACAAGATTTACCATTATTTATTAGTTTCCATATTGTGGATAGCCAAGAAAGGCACACAGAAATTACTACTGCAGAGAATGAGCGAAGTGTCACAACTCCCCTTTCTCTTTTTGGTGAAAAGGTATGATCTTGCATACATTTCCTCTAACTTAAATTAATGTGTGATCAAAGATTATATTAGTTGTTCCAAATATAGTAATTATATGTGTGTTCCTATAGGTTGAAATCCCAAACTTAGAGACCTTGGAGTTGTCCTCGATGAACGTCCTTAAGATATGGAGCAGCCAGCTTTCAAGCTTCTGTTTTCAGAACTTAATAAAATTAACTGTGCAAGATTGTCCTAAATTGACATATTTATGTTCATTGTCTGTGGCTAGCAATCTGAAGAAACTCAAAAGTCTTTTTGTGAGTAACTGTCCGATGATGGAAAAGTTATTCATCTTCGAGGAAAATTGTGGTGACTATTCAGAGGTGCGTAGGACTGTAAATTTCTGTAATTACCTTTTAATTTTGTGTTTTCTGCTCTTTCTCATGTTGTGCATTTTTTCCCCCTAAGACTTGTCATTGTGGTACCTCATTCCTTTACCTAATGGTTTCTTTGCTATAAAACAGGTCTGTATCTTTCCTGAGTTGGAGGAAATCCAACTCACTTGCATGAATATGTTAAAGCACATATGGCCACGTGAAGTTGGTGCAGGTTCCTTTCCTTGTCTCATTTCAGTGTCTATTTCAGCGTGCCCAAAGCTTGACATAATTTTTCCTAGTCACATGGAAGGTTGGCATCGGAGCTTAGAGAGCTTGAAGGTGTTTTTGTGTCTGTCGGTGGAATTTATTTTTGAAACCATGGAACGTCCTTTGGAAAAAGATGCATTAGGAACCGACACAAAATTGCAGCTTATTCTTTTACGGGGTCTCAATAATCTGAAGCAAGTGTGGAGCAAGGATCCAGAAGGAGCTTTCAACTTCTCAAATCTGCGGAGTATCGATGTTTATTCCTGTGACAAATTGAGCCATATCTTGCCAGCTTCTGTAGCCAAATGTCTTGGAAAGCTTGAAGACTTAAAGATAATGAAATGTGATGGAATGGAGGAAATTGTTGCAGAATCAGAAACAAGCAACGAACCATTGGAGTTTCCTAACGTAACCTCCATGGAATTTACTTGGCTACCAAAAGTTAGCTGTTTCTTTAGGGGAAGAAATACTATAGTGTGTCCAAAATTGAAGCGATTGGCGGTGAGTGACTGCCCAGAGCTGGAGACATTCACAACAGAAAGCGTCGATGAAGTAGGAAGACCAGTTTTCTCCGAAAAGGTACAAGTGCTCATTAACCATGACCCTATGAACACATCATTTCCACACAGCCTTGACATCAATGAAACAAAATGCATAGATATCATGACCTTGAAATTTAGTGGAGTATTCTATTATATCTATTATATACTGTCTTTTATATATTACAAAATTAGTATAGCTTCCGTCTATTTTACGGAATTATTTTGACGTGTTTTACATGCATTTATTGCAGACTTAACATTTTTTTAAGTAGATGAGAATAATTTTGAATAAAATATATTAAAATTTAGAGATTTTTCATGATGTTTGATTTAGTGGTTAGGGAAATTTGAATTTTTATGTTAATTATTGGGTCAGTAAAAAATTAATTTTAAACTTTTAGTTAGAGAGTTTTGTTCTTTTTAAAATGAATTAAGAAAGATTATGTTAATTAGTCACAGGTCCTTGTAATTGACCTGTTTCACTATGTTTACATGAAGTGTAAATATATCCATATTTATACTAATAAACAGAGGGAATAGCAAAAATAAAATTGTTTTTTTTCCTTTAATTTATCTTTTCATAATCATCTTTAATTTCATTTTTTATAACTTCACATATTAAGGATATGAGTTTATATGCTGAGCAGCTTGAATGGCTGCCCGACACTTCCAGCTTCCCGACACACTTGATCTTTGTTTACTAGAGAAAAAAAAAAAACTGAACTAAATATGAGAGAAACAATATAGAACAACCAATAATTTTATAATAAATGAGTCTGACACTTTAACATTTGGCATAAGATTTGAACTTTTTCCAGTCTAGATACACTAATTAATATATCTAATATTAATTATAAAATTTAAGGTTTAAGATTTGTCCTAATGTTTAAGATTTAATTAAGATTTATTAAATTGCAGTTGTTCAAATATAAAAAGATGTTAATACCTTCACATAAATTTGAGAGCACGGAAAAAAAAAACTTTTATGCAAAATTGCTATTTGTTTTGATCATTCTTATTTTCCTTTATTTAAGTGACATGGTGATTGAAACTTCCAGTGGTTCGAGTAGTTCCTATTCTAGGAAATTTACTTTGGATTTTTCTATTTATTTTTTATAATGGATTTTTCTGTTTATATGTATATGTATGTGTGGACTTAACTGTTTCTAGTAACTCCTTCAATCACTTTAATTAATGTAATTAAAAATTTTTAAATTATTCTTCTACTCAGTACAATCCTCTTACATGACTCATCTAATTTCTAAGTTCCTCTCAAAAGGTCCTGCAACATTGTATATACACCAACCTACGTTATCATGTAAAGTCATTCAAAATGTTTATTCTAATAACATTTAAGAATTTCTTTCTCAGCATATAGAAATGTAAATCAATAACCTAATAGTTACGCATGTCTCATTTGTCTCTCTCTCTCTATATAGGTAATCTCGAACTTGGAGTTTCTGAATATCGACGAGAAAGTAGCGGTGTGGTTAAAGAGCAACACAGGGAAGTACCGCATGCTCTGTTTGAAACAGCTTCGCTTGCAGTCATTGCCGAGTGTTGAGATTCTCTACTGGTTCCTCCACAGAATTCCTAATCTAGAAAAGTTGGACTTATGTGACTCTGACATTCAAGAGTTAGTGCCAACTGGAAATGCCGCACCACAGCAAAGGTTGGGAACTGTTTTACAACTCAAGGAATTGGNTGGGATCCGTATTGCAGCTTAAGGAATTGACTTTGGAAGCACGACACTTGAAGGATATTGGATTTGAAAGTGACCAGCTTGTTCTTCAGAGATTAGAGCGCTTGGTCTTATCTTCGTCCCATGAATTGATCACGTTGACACCACCTTCAGTGTCCTTTACTCACTTGACATATTTGGAAGTAGGATGGTGTCATAGATTGACAAATTTAATGGCACCGTCAACGGCAAAGAGCTTGTTTCAACTCACTACGATGAAGGTATCCCAATGTGGTGAATTAAAGGAAATAGTGACCAATGAGGGAAATGAAGAAGAGGCAGTGGTGGATATTAAATTTGTAAAGTTGATAACTATAGAACTAGTGAGACTAAAAAACCTGACAAGTTTCTGTAGCTACAACAAGTGTGTGTTTTCTTTCCCATCCTTGGAAAAACTGATTTTGAGAGATTCCCCAAAGATGAAAACATTCACAGAGAGTCGCATAGAAGCACCGAAGCTACAAAATATACTTGTTGCCACTACTATAGGATTCAAAGAGGAAGAGAAATGGTATTGGGAAGGTGACTTGAATGCCACCATCAAAAGGGTTTATGCAGATAAGGTACGCATTCATTGATTAGATACTCCTTTTCCATGGTTTCAATTATGAATTGTCGTAACTGGAAGCCTTTTTTGTTCTTTTTCACTGGGATTAGGTAACTTCAAACTATGATTATAAATTTGACTTTAATATTTAGCTTAAATGAATTTTTTCTTACGAAATATTACGCTACAAAAATAACTCCAATCACAAGTGAAGACGTAAACATGGAAGAATTGGTCGATACAAGGCAGTCAAGTTGCATTGTGTTTTTTTTTTTCTTCTTCTTTTTTGTCAATTTGACTATATTTTAGGTAAACGTGAAATATTTTTTATAATAAGATTAAACGAGCGCATGAAGTGTGTGTGTATATATATATATATGTATATATATAAATTAAGGAGCGCATGAACTATTTTTTATAATAAAATGACATAAGCAACATTGAAATAAAATACTTTTTACTATTATAATAATATTTTATTCAACTTGCTATATTAGTCATATTTTAGCATACAATATTAGATCGAAAATCTTCAAGTGTGTCATTACTGCAATTCAATCCTTATTTTCAATTATTTTTATTTCGCAACAAATCATATAAGTTTGAGTTTAATTATTATATCTGTAAAGTTTTTTTACGTTGTTATCCCATTAAATTATTTTATATGTATGATTTTTTAAGTAACAAGTAAAAGAGTCAATTGAATGTGCTTATATAGCAAGATTTGATTGGACAATAGTGATGCATAACAATTAAAATCATTATATCTATCTATCTATATATATATATATGTTTATTGTTAAAAATTGTAACAAACAGTTTATACCGTTTATTATTCAAATGCAAGTCCCCTTGACATTGTTCCTCATATCTATCGTGTTTTTAAATCTTTATTTATAAAGTTTTAGATGTCTACATGAGAAGGGAAAAAAAGCTTCAAATATTCTAAAATATTTGATATTTGATTGTCTTTTTTTAAAAAATTGTTTCTTTTTCAATTTCTTATTATGCGTTAATTAATATAGGCATTTTTCCAATATAAAAAAAATGAATAAAATACACATATAAACTGTATAACTAAATATATTTGTGTTAAAACATACAAATACAAAACAGTTAAAAGTTAAGTTTAATTTGTATGCACTGAAAACGTGAAAGCTTTTTTATATGTTGTCATTCAATCAAAATTTGTCACATTAACAAAATGTGTGTTCAAAAATATGTGTATAATTGAAGAAAAGTTTATGTATTCTTGTTCAAAAGTTTTGTCATGTAAGCACCAAAATTTCTCTCTTTTACATTTTCATTTTCGTCTTATATTTTTGTTTGTTTGTGGAAATGAGTACAATAGTTTGTACATCTATGTTGAAATGTTTGTGTAGGATAGACTATAGAGTCTGTGTTTGTGGTTACCAAATTTTGAAATTGATTGGTGTCCACATAAAAGTTTGTGTGTCGTTATTCAAAAGTTTGTATAGCACTTTGTGAAAAGTTTGTGTGTATATGTAGTTATGAGTGATCTAAAATTTTTGAAAGGTTTGTGTAATTTTGTGCTAATGTTTGTGTTTTTGTGTCCAAGAGTTTGTGTATGTTGTTAGTAAATTTAGAAATTGATTGCTTGTAAGTTTGCATATGCACCATTGTTTGTTTATGTAAATCTCTTAAAAAAGTTTATGTAATTCAATTAAAAAAATTTGTGTAATCTAATTATATTACTTCTATAATATTTTTTTGGGTTAAATATGTTTTGGGCTTAAAAAAGTCTCTGTAAAATTAAAAAATTTGTGTTTGGTCCCCGAAAATTTTTTGTTAGAAGTTAGTCCCTCAAATTTTTTTTTTTATAAGTTTTAGTTCTGGCCGTTAGAAGGATATGTTAAATGTCCCTTAAATTAACGTCCCATTCTAATAGTAAAAACTAAAACCTACAAAATAAAAATTTTTAAGGGCTAATTCCTAACCAAAAAAAAAATTATACGTAAATTAGTTTGAGTTTACTATTTGAGTTTATAAGGTATTACAAGTTTGATTAACGTCTTTAATTTGACCATTTTTTAATGATAAAACACTATTTCATGTAATTCTACTTTGTCACATAAGATTATTTTCTGTGAGCAAAACTGACTTGATGTTCTTGATTAAAAAATAAAAAGGTTCTGGGATCAGGCTAATTTGGTCCCTGCTGCGACAAGTAAGGGGATGATAAAAGTTGAGTGAATTGTGTTAAGGAATAATTCAAAAGGAGTGAGAAGAACGACAAAGGAGGGACACCGTTCATCATTCATGATATGAAATTTTTTTAAGTAAACTCATTTACACAACTAGTAAGAAACAAAAAGAATGGTAGCTTCGGTGCATATTATTGGAGTAAATATATAAATGATTTTTCTATTGTTAACCAAAAAGGAAAAAAAAATAATGATCTTCTTTTATTTTTCATTTATTTTGTAGGGTTCTATCGAATACGCATCTCATGTTGAACTTTTCCATTGGCCAAAGCTAGAACAAGTATGGCTTGGAAAAGATTTGGTGCAAGAAAATAGCTTTCGCAATTTAAAAGTTTTGGTTGTGAAAGGTTGCGGTTATCTCGTGCATGTAATTCCATCTCATTTACTTCCTTGCTTCAAGAATTTGGAAGAACTGGAAGTATGGGATTGCGATGCAGCGCAAGTCATCTTTAATGTAAATATTGACAAAAAGGTGACAAAACCGTTTGAAATGTTTCGTTTGAAAAGATTGTCTTTAAGAAATCTACCAAAGCTGGAACATGTGTGGGACAAAGATCCTCAAGGTGTTATTGGCCTTAAATATTTGAGCGTTTATGTATGTAACAGCCTTAAATACGTGTTTCCAGCATCTGTGGCTAAAGATCTTATCGTGCTCAAAATGCTTTCAGTAGGAGATTGTGAGCAGTTGGTAGAAATATTTTCGGAGGATAAAAAAGCCTCTGAAGGAGACTCTAAATCACTTGTGTTTCGTTGTCTGACATCATTGGAGCTAACAAGATTGCCGAAGCTCAAATACTTCCATCGTGGACTGCGCATGCCAGAATTTCCAGTGCTGAAGAAACTAGAATTGCATCGTTGTAAGTGGGTGATACTTTGTCAAGAGGCAGACGCATGTATGGAGGAGCAAATTCTTGTTCCACTTGAAAAGGTACTTCTAACAACTTTCTGTATGAGGTTATTGAAAACAGTTTTAATTGTCTGTAAATAATGATAGAAAATTATCCCGATTGGATTAGTTTAAAAGAAATACTTTTTTTTTCAAATAATAATAATAACCGTAAAAATACAGTTTTAAAAAAAATACTTTTTGGAAAAAATAATAATAATAACCGTAATAATAATAATGACTTAACTATTGTCTTTTCATAGTTAAAGGGGAATTAGTCTCCCGAGTGATGAACCAAACTTTTACAGATAGCCCACAGTGTCACCAAGAAGAAATACATCCTATATTGTTATGTGTAGACTGAACTTTGTTAATTATTTTTCCTTATTTGCTTTGCTTCCTAGGTTAAGCTCTGGATTTGTAGTTTGGAGAAATTGTCATTTGATGCGGGAGATGCCACAGTGACTTGGGATCTAAAGTCTGAGAAATTGGAACTCACAAACTTGAAATGCTTTAAAGAATTGTTAGACAATGGCCTATACCAATTCCTTCAAATGGTACCAAATGTAGAAAAGCTTGAAGTGGATGGAGAGATGTTCTCCACAGAAAGATCTAACACCGATTATGCTGGACTCCTCTCGCATCTCAAAGAATTAAGGTTCTATTTCGGGACAAATCTCAAATCCATTGGTTTAGAGCACTCTTGGATTCACTCCATTCCTAAAAATCTCCAAACATTAGAAGTAGAATGGTGTAATAATTTAAAGAACATAGTACCATGCACGGTTTCTTTCTCCAGTCTGACGAATTTGGTCGTATCTTATTGCAATAAATTGCTCTATTTGTTCACATGCTCAACAGCCAAAGGTTTGGCTCAACTCAAGCGGATGGAGGTCTGTGAATGTAGATCACTGCAAGAGATAGTGTCTAAAGAGGACGACGAATCACATGATGAGGGTGGAAATATAACATTCAAGCAGCTCCAGGCTTTGGATCTCAAAGAATTGCCAAAACTCACATGCTTTTACTCGGGGGATCTTACTTTGTGTTTTCCATCATTGGATTTGGAACAAGTAACCATAACAAATTGCCTCTTGATGAAAACATTCTGTCCACATATCAAAATAAATCAAGATTTAAACAAGTTGTCGGGAGTTGGACTCATCAAGGATGCGACCCAATGGGAAGGAAATCTTAATACTACCATTTCCAAGATGTATGAGAAAGAGGTATGTATTACGTTTTTAATAATAAAAACTAATCATCTAGTACAGAGTGTAATATATTGATATATTTAGAGTGTTTCTTTTTTTGCCGGGGGGGGTAACCTTAGAGTTTAATCCTTAGACACTATCACTGTAATGTCAAATAATCGTATATTACATTTTATATGATTTTTGAGGTAACTATTAAACAAGTAAAATGTTTTTAATGATGTGACCGTGCATAATTAATTTGTAGTCTAACTTTTTTTTTTTATATTAGTACTGTATTGATTATCAAATAAATAATTTTTTTTATTATAATGATATTAAGATATATAATAATTAAATCACTAACGCACTAATTATATAAATGAATTTGATTTAATTGTAAATCCTACTAGCTAGTAATTAATAAATTATTATAATTTTTAAAATAAAAAAATGGAGTATTTTCTTAACAATTAATTTTAAAACACTAATATGTATTTTTATAATAAAATAATAAAATTTGTATAATTATTATAATAATGCATCGATAAGTTTATATTATTATTAGTCATATTTTTTTATTTTGTTGAAAAGATTGCGATTTTGTGAATGATGAATAATTATCATAGTTTCTTATAATTTATTAATTAATAATGTATTACGTTAATAGAATAATATATATAATTATGTATTAATATTTTTATATTATTATTAGTCATATTTTTTATTATAAATAAATAAATAAAACTATTTGTGGAAAGTGTTTTAGTCCAAATATGAAAATGGGACTAAATTGTAGGTTATCTTTAAAATATAGGGGATGGGAGATCAGTGTGTGATTTAAAATTGAAGGGGAGGGGAGTGTAATATAGGGATTTCTAAGAGGAGGAGGGTGTAATTTACTCTTTAAATTTTATGTTAGAACCACATTAAAATAAGGTAAATAACATTTTCATTTTGTTATTCTTACTTAAAATATTCAATATATTCAATTTCTGCCTTGATAACAGCAAAATCATTAGCCAAACTATTACATATCAAATTAAATTAAATTATATCCACTTAAGTATATCCATTTAAGTGAATTGTTGCACATCCAGCAAACTAATTCAAAAGTCTCTTAGTGTTTTTTTTTTTTTTTGTTGAAAAATCTTAGTTATAACAAGTAACTAAGTAAATAATTGATAAGTCATCATCAATATTACAAAAAATGATCTTTTAAAATAATCTAGTGGGTAAAGTGAGAGATTTTACCCTTATATCAATAAAGTAGAAATGGAAACCTGGCGGGTTGGCGTAAGTGGTTAAGTACTCTCGTCCCTTAAGCAGGTGGGAGGGGTTCGATCCCTACCCCTTGTGAATGGAGCAAACCCACAGGCCAGCCGTATACCCCTTAACTGGACTTCAGATCGGCGAGGGATTAGTCTCACCTGTCACGCGGGTGGGGATACCCTGGGAAACCAAAAAAAATAAAGTAGAAATGGGAAACCAAAAAAAATAAAGTAGAAATGGGCAGCACTTCTCATTTTATTGATCTAATGGTGAAACCTCTCATTTTACTAAATCATATATAAGGAAACTAGAGGGATATTGAAGCAATCATTTAAGCAAAATATTTAATTCGTTTTAATTTTGAGAAAATCACCTTTTAATAATGGTAATTCAAAATATCAACTGTTATTGAGCATAAACAAGTAATTACGTTTTATTGTTTTGTATATATGCAGATTACAGAATCTGCATGTAAAGTAAAAGATTTGGAACTTGGAGGGAGCTCACATTTTCAAGCATTGTGGCATGGTTCAATGCCTATCCCAGACGCATGCTTCAATAATTTGGAGTCATTGGTTGTAGATGGGTGTGAATTTGTATCAGAAGTACTACCTTCTCATTTACTTCCATTCTTAAATAAGATGAAAAACTTGGAAGTTCAGAACTGTAGTTCTATGAAAACCATATTTGATGTGAAATGCATAACAAAGGAAAAAAGAATGAAAATGATCCCACCCATCCCCTTTTCCCTGGAGACATTGACTTTAAGAAATCTGCCAAATCTGGAGAGCGTATGGAATGAAGATCTAGATAGGGTTTTAAGTGTTCAACTTCTAAGAAAAGTACATGTTGATACATGTAAATGCCTTACAAGTCTATTTCCAACATCAGTAGCCAAAGATCTTGGGAATCTTGATAAACTAGAGGTGAAACACTGTGAGAGCTTGGTGGAAATTGTTGGAGGAACTGAAGTAATTCCAGAAGGAACAAGACTAGAGATTACATTCACATGTTTGACCTCACTAACACTATTAGATTTGCCAAAACTCAATTGTTTTTGTTGTTCTCTGCGTTCTGTCCCGTTAAAGATATGCAAGTCTCAAAATACACATATCAAGGATCAAATCGTCGTCAAAGAGGTACTTTTTAGTCAAGCAATTCAATAGTTAATTTCTCCTTTATGGAGTTCATTCCAACATTTTCAATAATCTCATTTGTGATTTTGTCCAGTTCACCCTTTACTTCATTTGACGTGAAATTTATCTTCCGAGTTTCCTGGAATTGCTCTTGTTTGAAATGCTCTAACTTGCTCTTGCTTCATCATTGATTTCTATCCCTAGGTTACTCCCAGCTTGGACAACCTGTCACTTGGTGAAAAAGAATTGAGGAAGATTTGGCACGAACAGTGTCAGGGAAATAACTTGCACAAAGTAAAAGTTCTTGATTTGCAGGAATTTAATGTTGAGTCAGATGAATTTCCTTGTGGATTTCTACAAAAATTGCCCAACATGGAGAAGCTTTTAGTGAGTAATGGTTCCCTCAAGATGATTTTCTGCTCTAAAAGACCTAATATGGATCCTAATCAATTCCTATCACAACTGAAAGGATTGGAGTTGGATTCTTTTTCGGAACTAATTTCCATAGGGTTAGAGCACACTTGGGTACAAGAGTCATTTCTCAAAAATCTAGAAACCTTGAAAGCAAGGAGTTGTTCCCGTTTAAGAAACTTAGTACCATCTTCCATATGTTTCTCCAACTTGACACATTTGACTGTATATGACTGCAATGATATGGTGCATTTGTTCACATCCTCAACAGCTAAAAGTTTGACTCGACTCAAGAAGATGGCCATATCCTGGTGTAAATCAATCCAAGAGATTGTGTCTAAAGAGGGAGATGAACCGCATCATGATGAGATAATATTTGGACAGCTCCAAAAGTTAAATCTTAAGTATTTACCAAACCTGCGAAGCTTTTATAATGGGAGTTATACCTTAAGCTTCCCGTCTTTAGAGAAATTGTCCGTAGTCCGTTGCAGTGGGATGGATACTTTCTGTGCAGGTACCATAAATGCTAACAAGTTGTCAGCAGTTAGATTCAATTATGGAGATGCTACCCCATTGAAAGTTGATCTCAATTCTTACATAAATGAGACTTTCAAGGCAACGGTATGTATTATTTTTATATTGTATTGATGACTGAGCCATGTTATTTTATAGAAAATATATTAATACAAAAAGAGAATAATTTAGCTAGTTTTTCACCTCATTCTTCAATCCTAACCAAGCCTCTTACCATAATCTCCAATTATCACATGACTTAGTTTAGTATATCCAAATTTGTCAATTTGTTTCAAAGCAATAATTTGATTTCATTGGTAAACAAAAAAAGCTGTAGAAATTTTTTAAATAGATATAAGATGACTTACGGAAAAAAAAAAGGGCCAAAATATAATTCAAAGTTGCTGGAAAAATAAGAAGATAAAAAAACGGGAAAACCCTATATATTACGTGGTTGGATTAATATATCACAAACTCACAATGATATCAAATTTTTGGAGTCACCAAATAACATATGTACTAATTAATTTGACTTTTTATGATTATATTGCTCGGTCAGCTTGCAGAATTTGTTAAGGAAGCAGAGGATTTGGAGCTTGTTGACTACCCAGAGGTACATGAAATATGGCATGGTTCATTTCCTATCCCATCTGGGTGCTTCATCAATTTGAAGTCCTTGATTGTGGAAAGATGTGAATTCTTATCAATTGTAATACCTTGTCATATACTCGGCTTCCTCCCTAACTTGGAGGAATTGGTAGTACGGCAATGCGATTCCGTAAAAGCAATATTTGAAGTGAAAGATATTGCAAAAGACACAAAGAAGTCAACATTTTGCTTGAAGAAACTGACTCTTGAGCAGCTTCCAAAGCTAGAACTTGTCTGGGACTCAGATCCTCATGAAGGTATTGGCCTAATGGAAAATATGCAAGAAGTGTATGTTGATGGATGTGACAGCCTCGAAAGGTTGTTTCCAGCATCAGTGGTTAAAAATCTTGTGAAACTTGAGAAACTAGAAGTAAAACAGTGTTGTAGATTGGTGGAAATTGTTGCAAAGGATGAAGCAGCCGCAGAAGGAGCACCTAAAGAGTTTTTCTTCCCTTGTATGGCCTCCATAAAACTACGGCTTTTGCCAAAGCTCGAGTGTTTCTACCCTGGACCGCATATGTTGGAGTGCCCGAAGCTAAAACAAATATTGGTGTTCCACTGTGGCAAGTTGAAGACATTCACATGTGAGTCTCAAAGCTTCTCAGAAGCACAACCAAAGAATCAAGTTGGCATTCCATTGATGTATCCACAAGCTCTTTTCTTGGTGGAAGAGGTACCATTCNTATATATATATATTCTTTATTCATCAATATCGGGTGGACCTTTGATCTACTAATTAAGAAATTTCACTTTAAAATTGTACCGGAGGGGTACAAATTGGATCCTGGAGCTCTGCGGAGTATGGTGGTCAGTCGGGGCGGATACCTGCAAGGACTTTGAAGTTTATTAGAATATATAGTTGAAGTATGGATATAGATAATTGTAATAGTTAGGATTAGTTAATGGTTTAGGTAGTGATTTTGAGGAGCCTATATATAGGCTTGCTCTACTTGTGTTACACAACCTTTCTCATTCAATCAAATTCATTTTAGCACATTCAATCTCAATTCTCTCTTTTCTCTCTTTGATACCATGGATTCTAACATGGTATCAGAGCCATGGCATCCACCTTGAAGCTTCCGCAACGCATTTTTTTTCTTTTTAATTCTTTCATTTTCTTTCATTTTCCTTTGTTTTCCCGCTTCCCAAACATTTTTCTTTAGATTCTTTCCCTCTTTTTTTTGCTTATTTTCTCAAAAGAAAACAAACACAAAAACATTTTCCCTTTCTTTCCTTCAGTTTCTCTGAAGACGAACCTCTCTCTCGTTTCACCTTTCTCTCTTCGATTCAGCTTTCTCTCTTCGATTCATTTTCCCAACGACTGCGGATTCATCAGATCCGATGCCGACGATTACGGATCTCGCGGCGGTGGAGGTGGTGGTGTGTGCTACCGCGACCTCGTCCACGAAGATGGTGCTGAGGCGTGTGCTACCGCGACCTCGTCCACGAAGATGGTGCCAACGAGACCACGGATCTGCGCGACTGGTTTCAGATTTGGTTTCAGATCCGCGCGTCCGTCCATTTTCACGAAGTTGAGCTGTGCTTTCTCTTGGAGCAGAAATTCGAACTTCCTCTCCGTTTCTTTGATCTGTTCATTGCCGATCAACGTCGGGACCGCCACCGCCGCAGTTGCTGTCTGCAACGCCTCCATGACTGTGGATTCCGTTTTGCTCACTTCTTGCTGAATCGACGAAGATTTTTCCGTCCTCTGCAACGAGGTGCAGCAATTCGAGGTCGGATTACATTGGATTACATTTTTTTCAAGATTCGCATAGTTCCTGCTGTTATTGCTGCTGTAGTTTATTCAATCTTGCTGGATCGTTCATGTTTGAGACTTAGTTTGGATATGAGGTCCTTGTTGATGGAGTTTCCTACTTCTTGTTGATGACGCACACAAGGTGTTTGACAAATTGTCTCAATAGATGGTGGTAACATTTCCTTTGTGTGGACATAGTTTAGTTCAGATTCTGATTTCTTGCCGTGACGATTTGGCTTTTGAACATCTCTCTGATTTGAATAATCTGTTGTGATTCAAGCATTAGATGGTGAAATGCTGTTGGTAAATATCATGGAGATGTTTTTGGTGTTATTGGATTCTTGTGGACAATTTAGGTGTGCTTCAAACTTTAGATGATGGCTTTGGTTTCTGGCTTTGATTCTGCTTTGTTAGCCTACAAATTTTCAGACTTTGTTAGCCTTGTGTGGCTTTGATTCAGATTTGATTAGTCTTATGACTTGTATTTGCTCTTATCTTGGGTGGTTAAGCGTTGAAATTCAGCTTCTGCTCTTGATAATTGAGTTTTGTTTGCTTCTGCCGAGTGGGTGATTAAGCAGTTCCCATGTTGGGACCATTTGCAACCAGTGCCGTTGAGACGTTGGAGGAAGGTCGAAGGGGCTTCATTGAAAGTCGAAGACAAGAAGGTCGAAGGGGCTTCATTGAAAGTCGAAGACTTCCAGGAACTAGGAACTTCGGTGGTTGCTGGTGGTTTTCAATCATTTTCTTAGCATTGTGTTGGTTTTGATTTTCTTTGTATCGTTGTTTCCAAGCTCGACATGTTAATGCACATGGTCCAGCTTGCGGGGGGGTATTAGAATATATAGTTGAAGTATGGATATGGATAATTGTAATAGTAAAGATTAGCTAATGGTTTAGGAAGTGATTATGAGGAGCCTATATATAGGCTTGCTCTACTTGTGTTACACAACCCTTTCTCATTCAATCAAATTCATTTTAGCACATTCAATCTCAATTCTCTCTTTTCTCTCTTTGATACCATGGATTTCAACAAAGTGCTCTTCACATTTCTGGCATCCCTGTTTTTCATGAGCGGACAAAGCATCTTGGCATCAACTTCCATATTGTTCAAGGAAGGATCCAAGCCAGCTAGATGCGTCTCCTCCCTATCTCATCTCAACATCAATTGGTTGACATCTTCACCAAGGCTCTCCCTCCTCAACTCTTCTCTACAATCTTGTCCAAGCTTGGTTTATTCTAACCACCAGCTGGGGTTTAAACAGAAATACAATCCAAACCTCCACAAGCCCACTTTACTCAAGTCCACAAATGATTGATCCACGACATCAACTAATAGCCTTCTTCTCTCTTTGTCCTTTTCTTCTCTAGACTCTTACCATTCCTCTGCTATTTATTGCTGCATTTCTGTTTTACTGCTGCATTTTCTTGTTTTCTGCTTGTTGTTGGTTACTATCCTTCTCTGTCGATTGTTGGTTGCTACCTTGTACAAACTCTACTGTTTTGTTTTCTTCTAAACTTGCTAAGCTGTGCTTGTTTTGTGCCATGCCTCAAGGTTCCTTATATATATTACTGCTTCTGCTTCAATAAAACATAAGACAGAAACACATTCCAGCATAGCCTTGTTCTTACTCTTCTTCATCTTGTTTTATTTTTCTATTATTTATTTTTCAATGAAAGCCTTTTATAACATAAAGGCCAAGTAAACATAACCCTGGCCAAATCTCGTTAAAAACCAACACCTTATTTTTGTTATTAAAGGCTGGCTCAAGAGTATTGTCTTTGTTTGGGCCAAAGATCCGAGCGTATCAGCACAGTGATGCTTCATATCCCCGATTACAAATGGAAGAGAATACTAGAAGACTTTCAGTTTCAATGGGCTAGACTTGAAAGATGTCCGTTTATTGCCCCCATAAAAAATAAAAGATTTCACTGATTTAGCGGTGAATTATCTTAACTTAGCAAAATAATTGGCCAGAATTTTAAGAGGAAAAGAAATGTCTCTTATTCTGTTGATTGCCTTCGTTAGTCATATATATTTTTTTATAAAAAAATTATGAAAGAAATTGCTTTAACAATTCTAGAAGAATAGAATATTAATAATGACTCTTCTTCTCAACAAGTGTGTTTTTTGAAAATTGAACATATATTCTTGTGTGCGCATTTCAAATTGCTTATCACTAGTCCAATATCTTTTAAATTTTAGTCATATTTTTGGACTTCAAATTTCTGGTTCAACTTTTCACATGTACCTCATTCTATTCTTATACCAAATAAAATATGAATCACGTTGTATAAAAATTAAAGAGAACGTGAAATTATTTTGATTCACCCACAACATTCAAAATAGCATTTTATGCATTTTTAATAGGTTACTAAAATTGTATGACCATAGTAATTCATCAATTAAGTTCCTTCCGTTTCTAGAATAATCATTC
>QANU01006863.1:46647-88261 GCA_003254905.1 Nissolia schottii
GCTAAATAGTTATAAGAGGCTCTAGCATAAATAATTATGTAAGGGGACATGCGAAAATATATGTTTGTGTATTGCTATATCATTAATGCAGTTTGTCTGTAACAGGTATTACTTAAAAAGCGTAACTGTGTTTATTGAAACGTTAGCATACTACTAAATGATGGTATAAAAAGAATTGTATACTTTTATTATTTGTCTTTGAATGTCTTTATTTTAGATGGTAGAACTAAACTACTTGTTTTTGATAGTTTAGTCGCAGATAGAAAACAGTAAATCGACATTAGGAACAACATAACACATGATAATTTCTTGGTTGTCTTTTCTTGTTGCAAACACAATTCCAAAATATATTTTGTGTTATTATTATTATTATTATTTTATATTTTATGCATAGGTCATCCCTTACTTGGAGTTTACGGCACTCAGCAAGGAAGAGGCGATGATGATCTGGCAGTTTCATGTGAAGCTGGTGCACAAATTAGAAGCTCTTGAGTTGCAATGCTTTCATGATGCTTCAGACACTTTTCCATATAAGTTTATTCAAGAGGCCCCCAACGTAGAAAAGCTTGCAGTGAGTTGCAGCTCCTTCTCAGAGATATTCTGCTCACAAAGACCTGACATTGATTGTGCTGAAGAATTCCTTTCACACCTAAAATTGTTGCGACTGAGTTCCCTTTCTGAGCTAAATTCCATTGGGTTGGAGCATTCTTGGGTGAACCCCATCTCTCAAAAACTTGAACAATTACAAATAGATGAATGCCATTGTTTAAGGAACATAGTACCATGCAAGGTTTCATTCTCGGCCTTAATAGATTTGAATGTTTCTCAATGCCGCGGGCTCAGGTATTTGTTTACACCCTCAACCACCACAACTTTGCTTCAACTGAAGAACATGTCAGTCAGAAATTGTGAATCATTAGAAGAAATAGTGTTGTCTGAAGGGGTAGAGGAGTCATCATCAGAGATAAATGAAGAGAAGATAATAATATTCAAGAAGCTTGAAACTCTGTCTCTTCACACTCTGCCAAGACTTGGAAGGTTTTACAATGGGAGCGTTGCTTTAAGTTTCCCATCCTTTGATGAAATTTCAGTAATCGACTGTCGCAAGATGGAGAGTTTCTGTGCAGGTCCCATAAGTGTGAACAAGTACACAACGTTTAGATTTGAGGAAGATAGACATGATGTCCCATTGGTAGTTGATCTCAACTATACTATACGGAAGTTGTTTGATGGGACGGTATGCATTTATTTCCTTTCTCTTTTGTCGAATCTTTGAGTAAGTTAAAGTTTGCTTTCGAGAAGTTTATTGAATTGTTCTTGAAAATTGATTTTATTTTATTTTTTAAAAAAATAATTCTTTAAAAAAAAGGTACAGAGTCATTTGCATTATTTAGTTGAAGACCAGATTGAAAGTGTTTTTTCTTGCACGTATCAAGTCATTAGTCGATTGTAAGTGTAATTAGTCTAAAAACATTGGCCGGGTTAAAATCAGACCAAGTTAAACCCAATCTTAGTCTTTTTAATTATTTTAATTTTTCAAACTAATTTTTAATTATTTTAATTTTTCAAACTAACACAATTATATTAACAGTTTTCCTAAGCCGAGTCCAATTCCAATGATGGAGTAAGAAGACAGAAAGAGGAGTTGGTGGCAAAAGGTGTTGATGAAGTGGAAGAAATGTTGTTTGTATTAGTACTTAGTTTGCTCTATATGGTGTTGGAAAAAAAAAACTTGCTTTACATTAACTGTTTTTTCTTTAATTTATCTGTTGTTTAAAAACATGAAGAAAAAAAATTATTTGATTTCTAGTTTAGTGTTTGAGTCGGCTTTGGTGCCTCCCTCGAGTTTTGCGGCTTTTGTAGGGGGATGTTTATAGAGTCAGCCGCACAAAAAAAAAAAAAGTTATTTTCTTGAGTCTTTGTCATTGTATCTTATATAATTGGATTAAAATCATGAGTGAAATTTATATTATCCTACTTGTTAACTTTTGAATAGTTATTAATTTTAATTTAAGTTGTGAAAATTCTTAAGTATTCATACTTGATTAGGAAAAATTACATGCTCATGTACTTTGGAATTAGTTACCAAAGTTGGCTATCTTCATCCATTAATGTTTTTGGCGATCTTCATCCATTAATGCTTTTCTTAAGTCGAGACATGCATCAATTTTTGCTTGAATCCTATTTGAATTAAATCTTTGAATTTTAGCTTCAAAGAATTAGGCCATGTTTGGGACTGAATAATGAGCCTTAAACCTATCTTGTGACAGCCTGTTAATCTATTATTTTATTGTTTGAGCCATATTACAAGTTTAATTTCCTTTTCTTTATTTACCCATTTTTGAATCTTTAATTTGAATTTGAGTTGTAACTTCGGTTAACTCTTGTAGAACAAGTAATTATGAGTTAGCTACTTATGGCAGCATTGAATTTGTTATGTCTCATTTTTACTATGCTTAGAGACTAACAAATATCTCAAGTATCAGTACAACTAGAGTTATTCTTTGTGTTGTTCATAGGTGTTTTAAGACTTTTAACAAAGATATTATGGTCATTTTTTATGATCTATCATCAGAGTTAACATTTGTTACATATCAGGATAGGTGGGTGTCAACTTACAAATTAAATTATAAGTGTAATATTAAACGAGTTTGAAAAATGTTGGCGTAATTGTCCCCAAACAAATAAGATTGACAAAATACTAGAGACTCTGTCTACTGCTCTAGAGAAAGAAACCACCTTCACTTCAAGAAAAATGTTATTTAACAAAAATAAAATCTAAATTTTTTTACGAAAAAACAATGTGATTGTGTTGGAAAAAATAAAAAGATACAACTCATTTATTATTTATCCAAGAGTGAATAATATAACATTATTCTTATAACTCAACTCTAAATAAAAGTGTAATAAGATGATGACAATTAATCTTACAAGAGATGATAGAGTTAATGGGGGCATTTTGGTAAAACCGACCCCCCTTTCCCTTATAAATCTGATGGCAGTTAGATTCAGAAATCATTAGGGTTTGAGGACTACTTTAGGAAAACACTCTTCTCACTATCAGAAGGGATTAAAATGATCAAAAGGAAGAGAGGAGAAAGAATCAGAGATCTTTCAATTGAATCACAATCATAGATCTGGGTATGTGCTTCTTATTCTTAACCTTGTTTTACAGTGTGATAATCATAAATTTTAAAATCCAAATTCAAATGGTAATTTCTTGAATTGGTTATGGAAAATTACAACCTACAAAAAATTCTGGAAAACAAAACAAATTGAAAATAGAAAGAGAAAATAATAAATTAAATTATACTTTCAACATTTTTTCGTTCTATAAAAAAATTAAACCAATTTAATCTAAACAAACACACCCTAAATGTTGATTGGAATACCAAAAGTTATGATCAAAATAATGGGGCTGACATATAAAATTAAATGTTATATTTGTACATAGAGGGTACCCTAAAATATGAGGACAATCCGGGGCATGCACATTGATTAGAGTCAACTCAAATATTTGAATTTTGTCTACTAAACGACATGCTTCCAAGTTAAAGGACCCCCTCCAACCAAATCCTCACTGTCACTCATAAAATATAGCCAACAAATCAATTAAGAGAACCATCCACGCTTCTACATTTATTTATTTATTTATTTTATCTCTTTCCCCCGACATTACCCCATTATTCTAATCCATATCCTATGCACAACCACCACTAGTACTAGTTAGTCCTTTCACTCACTGCAACACTTCACAACCAATTCAATATTTCACCTTACATCATAGAAGCAACTATATATATCTACGTATATTAATTATTATACTTGGATGGATTATTGAGATCTCCACCTAGAAGCTACCACCCTCCTTCTATCCTTCTCCAACCCTATATATATATATTCACTCCCATTCTCTCCTATCCCTCCCTCTCACATCACACTCTTCCCCCCCCCCCCCCCCACCCCCCANCCCCCCCCCAATCTCAATATATACATTCACTTCTTCTATGGGTCACTTCCTCATTGTAGCATCTCATCTTTTGCGAGAAAATAAAAGAGAGTAGACATTGTTTTACTCTATTTTGGTCATTATTATTTCTCATTTTTCTCACCTTTCCCACATTTTTAGTAATAATATTTAAAGTATTGTTCAGTGCTTCAATAATTACATGAAAGTGTACAGATTCATAAATCTTGTAAACAGTCTTTTCGCTTTACGAAGACAAAGCTGCATACATCAATCATTTCCACATTTGATTAAGCGAGTCACTTGTGTGCACAAGATGAGTGTGCAATTGGTGCAACGAAGAAGGTTTGACTCAATGGAGCGAATTGGGCCTAAAACACTGAAGGACTTCTTGAGTGAGAATCCTTCAGGCTCTTGTTCCTCAAGTGGCTTCAAATCACTTCCAAGAAGGATCAAACCAAACCATTACCCCACCACTATAATTAGCATCCACACACCAAATTACACTTCAACCTTCCAAACACTCGTAAACACAATCAAGAGCATCATGGTGAAGAAGTCATTGCCCTCCATGATCTTGCCACGTGGCATATCGCGCAAGCTGTCATCATCTTCAAGGAGGATAAGAAGCCAAAGCCAAACATTTTGCAAAGGAGGGACCAAAGTCAAAGTCAAAGTCAGCACCGTGAGAGTCAAAGACATCATACGGTGGAAATCGTTCGGGGACGTTAGTGCGGCTGAGGAGCACCGTGACCAACCTACGCCGCCGTTAGATTTTCGACAACAGTGCCTGCCGTTAAATTTTAACCGTTTCACGATGGGGTCTACCAATACTACTACAATCACTACCACTTCTACTACCACATGCAGTAGCAATGGGTCTAGCTGGAGCGACAATGATTTTTCCACCTCAGGGTATTTGTCTTCGTGGGAAGACCAAAATGGCATCATTGGAACAAGTGAGAAATTTTCACTTTCACCGGTGGGTGTCAACAAGGATTTGTGGGAACCAACAACAAAGATGGCGGGATGCAAGGTGAGAAATGATTTATTGCATCTATAAATTCTGTAAAAATATAAATTTAAAGGTAAATTTATAATGACATTCTATGATTCTATAATAATGTTTATCAAATAGACATTAAATATATTTTAAGAACATGGAAAAATTTTCTATGTGATACTATGTCATGCTTACACTAACTTCATCGTCATAATACTCAGTATTATATTTACATATGTGCCCAGTATCATTTACAAGGTGGTTTATTTCACAAATTCATATCAAGCGTAAAATCAAATAAAATTTAGGAGTATGGGTTTTTAATTACAAATCACGGAATTTTCGTGTAAGATTATCTAACCTCAGGCAAATTTAGGGCAAGTAAATTTAAAATAAAATTGATGGAATACAAAATTTATAATTGTATTTTGAACAAAGTTATCAATATCTCATTTTTATTATGTGTTAACTATAAGATGTTAACGTTTTATTTGTCTTATACAAAGAATCTCTCCAGTGGTTTGCATCTTCAGAAAAATATTGTGTTGTGTCTGCAGTTGAGAGCACTAGATAGTCCTAATAATGCATGATGTGTTTGTTTAAAGTATTATCTTGCCCTTTGTTTTTTATTGTGTTTCTTCATTTTGAATCTTAATTTCATGTTAATTAGGATTCCCCTGTTTTCTTTCACTTGGTACAAATCATTGACATATGTAAAGACAAAAGAGGAGTTTCTAGGAAAAAACCTTGAGGAACAATTTTTGGCAAAACAGTGTTTGTTTTATTGTTTCTTTAATCTGTCGGTGGAGACAGTTGCAGGACTGTTTGATTCGAGTTCTAATAATTTATTTTTAAGATAATATTTTTTGGTTGTGTTCTTTGTATTAATATTTGGACTCCACTATTAGTGAGATCGACTAATTTAACTTGAAGTATTGTGATTGTTCTCATTGACACATGTTTTTTCTCCCTGAGACGAGCTTATCTACTACTCGATTTTAGTACTTGATGATTAGTCTAACACAAGCTTCTTTTTTTTAATGAATACTTATTGTTATTAAATTCTTCAAAACTATTTGTAAGTTTCTCTTACTAATTCTTTTATAAGAAATGCAAGTTACTAATGTTAACAGGGCTAGTTAATTGAACTTGTAGATCACAATTACTTTACTTCAATGCTAATTTAAAGTTCACACAAAAATCTTAATTTGGTTCATTGTTTTTGCTGATTAAAATCATTATTATTTAATCTTATCAGGGAATTTCAACTTGCCAAGATGATGAACAACATAGTCCAGTTTCAGTTCTTCAGGTTGGAGAAGATGAATTCTTACCATTCGATCAAAGCCTTGCCAATATTAAAAGTAAGTTCCTTCTAATTTTCCTTTCATTTATCCTCCCAAATTCATTACCAATCAATGTCTTTAATAATATTTCTTCATGACTCAAACTATATATAATATATGAATGAGGGCATTCTATTATTTGGATTCATCTTGTGTGAGACATCGTGCAGACACATGGTATTTACCATTGAATGAGATTTTAACGAGACTCACACAAATGCCATCTAATAGTGAATAACATACAAGTCAAAATAATATCTACATGAGTATAAATACTATTTTTCTAGTGTATATCCATCAATTGTGCATTCCTATTTATATATTTTATACACAAATATTGATTTTCTTTATTTTCTTTTGAAACCTATTTTAATTGTACTATAACATGCATGTGAGTGATGCCAATAATCTTTGACTTTTTTGAACAGGGAAAAAACAGAAGTACATGCAAATTCAGAGACTAGATAGTCTTGCAAAATTTGACCTAGCAAACATGGACCAATGTCTTCTATTGGATGAGAACTTAGGCTATGATGAAGATTATGATGATGAAGAAATTGAAGAACAAGATTATGTTGAAGAAAGGGCAAGGCATCTGCTACATTGTCTCAAATTAACATCTTCAATAGACTATTATTTGGACACACTTTTATTGGATTTTTTCAGGGAAGAATTAATTGGAATGAGGAGAGACCAAACTAGGAATGATGAGGATGAGTTTGAGAGGGAGATATTGAGAATAGCAAAAGATTGGATAAAAGGATCATTTGGTTATGATATAGGGCATGTGAGTAATGATGCTTGTATCAATGACATGGATAGAAGAGGTGGATGGAGTAGATTGGAGGAGGAGAAAGAAGAATTGGCTTTGGAGATTGAGATTTCTATATTGCATAGTTTGGTTGATGGATTTTTGGACTTGAAATCATAATGGAAAGAGAAGTGTTAGTTACAAATTAAAAGTGAACATAATTAACAGACATCATATATAAAGAAAGAGAGAGAAAGATTTAAATTTCTTTCGATATGATGTACACAAAAACTATTCTCTTGATTTCCTAATAATATTCTACCTATTAAAAATTTATTCGAAGTTCGGTCAATGTTCTTTAAAATCTTGAGCCCTTAGTTAATGACTTTTTTCTTTTTTTGAGATCAATTTAGTTAATGACTTAGATTTTGGGGTGTAGTAACCTATAGGTGATGGATCTCAAGGGCGAAGGCATAACTCTGACTCATGCCTTTTTTTTTTGTAAGGTATAAGTACTTAGTTTGTAATTGTTCCATGTATCTATAAAGTAGTTAATAAATCAAACCTTTTGCGCACTCTTTCTTTTATGGCCAATGTTGAAAGTTCACTTTCTACAACAATGGCTAAAAACATGAGAACATAAGAAAAGAAAAAATGGAAAAATTAGTCAATTATCAATTTTTTTTACATTATTGTTCAATTTTTATTAAATTTGTAAACTGTTATATATTTTAGATTTTTTTTAATGTGATGTTTTACATTTTTTTTATCTCAAATCGTGAAGATAAATATTATAAAAAAATTAACATAGAATTGATGAACAAACATTTTCACGTATAAAAGTAATAGAAAAGGGACTCGCGACACATTAAATGCTAAAAAGTAATTGTCACACATTCTCTTTTATCTTCACTCACACTCAAACCCTTACACTCACGCTCCATCATAAATAAACATTACAAAACAAATGAACAGACATTAAATAATAAATGAACAAACATTATCAAATACAAAAAGAAAGACAAAAGAAAATAGAATCCACACCAACTAAATAGAAAATAAATAAATGTTACACCCTTTTTCCTGCCCACCACCCAGTCTTTCATAAATAAACATTATAGCATAAACAAATAAACATTATGACACATAGAAATAAATGTTACAAAACTCATAAACAAATATTGCAACACACATAAACAAATATTACATCACACAAAAATGAAGAAATAAACAAACATTACAAACAAACATTTCATTTCACTGAAATATTATACAAAAAAAAAAATAAACACTACAACACAAGTAAACAAACATTACAACACACATAAATAACCTTTACACCACACCAAAATATTACAAAGCATAAATAACAACTTATATCATAGAAGAATGTCATCGTTCATGCTTTCCATAACGTCTTAAGTAAAAACAATGAAAATGAACCAAAAAATGACAAAAAGCAAGAAACCGAAAAAAAAATGAACAAGAAGAAAAAGAGCAAAATGAAAAACAAATTAGAGGTTTGTTGGTAATAGGCGAAACACAGAACAATGAAAGAAACGCAAAAATGACACAGAAAATTTGTTCACGCAGTTCACCCAAATTGGCTACCTCTGCGACTGTAGAGCAGCTATAGTTCCTTCTTATTGAATCAGTTTTGGATGCAGAAAACAATAAGATACAAGGTTCTTCTCTATCAAAAACCTAGGTTACAATTCAGAAGTAACTATTTATAAGGTAGCAACCAAACCCTATGAAATACCCAAAAAACCCCCAAACCTAGAAAATGAGCCACAATTCTCAACAATCTCCACCTTGGCGAATTCTCCAGCCCTTGTGAAGTGCTCTTGGTTTGATCCTGGGGTTTTGGGACTCCGTTCTTTAGCACTGAGTAATGTGCAACAAATCCAAGCAATGCTTGAACTTGTCACTGGTGACTGGCTTGGTCAATATATCAGCTGCATTCTCTGAAGTGTGAACCTTCTTGAGTATTACCTGCTTGGACACCACCAACTCCCTGATCTTGTGGAACCTCACCTCAATGTGCTTGGTTCTAGCATGATACACTTGGATATGTGCCAAGTAGATAGCCCATTGACTATCACAAAACACCTAAACTCAACCTTGCTCAACACCCAACTCCTTAACTAGTCCTGTAATCCATAATGCCTCCTTTGCAGCTTTACTTCCAGCAAATTGGTCCACCTGCAAGTGTAAAGACATACCCTGGAGTAGACCTCCTGTCATCCAGATCACCTGCATAGTCAGAATCCACATAGCCCACAACTGTTGGAACATGTGTTCCCCCGCTAAACATGATACCTCTATCCACTGTACCCTTCAAGTACCTCAAGATCCACTTGACTGCCTCCCAATGTTGCTTCCCCGGCTTGGACATGAACTTGCACACTTGACTAACAGCATGTGCCAAATCTGGTCTTGTACAAACCATAGCATACATCAAACAGCCAACAGCACTAGCATAAGGAATTTTTGACATACCTTCTAGCTCTGCCTCAGTCTTCGGACATTGTTCCAAAGACAACTTGAAATGATTGGCCAGTGGAGTGCTTACCGACTTCTCTTTGCTCATGTCAAATCTGTCCAAGACACCTTCAACATAGCTCTTTTGAGATAGCCATAGCTTCCTAGCTCCTCTGTCCCTATGAATTTCCATCCCAAGAATCTTCTTGGCAGCTCCGAGATCCTTCATATCAAATTCCTTACCGAGCATGATCTTCAAATCATTTACATCATGTAAATGATTAGCAGCAATCAACATATCATCAACATACAGTAGTAGAAAAATATTAGAGCCATCATCAAGGCTCCTCACATACACACAACAGTCATTCTCACATCTTCTATACCCAATCTTCAGCATGTAGGAGTCAAACCGCTTGTACCATTGCCTCGGCGATTGCTTCAAACCATACAAGGACCTTTTCAGCTTGCAAACAAGTCCCTGCCTGGTGTCACTCAACCCCTCTGGCTGCTCCATATAAATTTGTTCATCTAAATTCCCATGGAGGAAAGCTGTCTTGACATCCATCTGCTCCAAGTGCATATCTCTACTCGCTAGCAAAGCCAATACTGCTCGGATAGAAGTGTGCCTCACCACTGGGCTGAAGATCTCATCATAATCAATCCCCTTCTGCTGTAAGTACCCCTTTGCTACAAGTCGAGCCTTGAACTTTTCCCCTTCTTTTTCTGATAATGCTGGCTTCTTCTTGTAGACCCACCTGCAACCAATAGCCTTCTTTCCTGGTGGTAGTTGAACGACATCCCATGTCTCATTCTTCTTCAGTGACTCCATCTCCTCCACCATAGCACCCATCCATCTATCCTTTTCTGGGCTAGACATTGCCTCACAAAAAGTGGAAGGATCCCCTGCACTAGTAAGAAGAGCATAAGCAGCCAAATCCTCAAACCCATACCTGGTTGGAGGAGTAATACGACGCCGCTCCCTGTCACGAACAAGATTGTACTCTTGCACTCCACCTGAATCTAGCACCCCTTGTCCACTAGTGCCTGGTTCATCTTGCGGTTGTTCTACAATCGGACTGGGACTCACAGATGGCCCATCAAGCTCCACCTGAATCTTGTCCCCCCTCCTGGACTCTCCAATATCTGTTTCTGGAATAACTGACATCTGTAGCTTGTTCAGCATGGACTGTTCATCAAACACAACATCCCTGCTGACCACAATCTTTTTGTTCACAGGATCCCACAACCTGAACCCCTTCACACCTTTATTATATCCAATAAAGATACATTCTTTTGACTTGGGATCAAGCTTTGATCTATCCCCACTAGAAATATGAGCATATGCAGGACAACCAAAAATCCTTAAATGATTGAGATCAATAGGATTACCTGTCCAAACCTCTTCTGCAACCTTTCTATCCAGTGAAGCCGGTGGCGATCTGTTGACCAAATAGCATGCCATATCAACAGCGGCTGCCCAAAAACCTTTTGAAAGACCAGCATTCAAACGAAGACATCTTGCCTTCTCTGTTAGAGACCTATTCATCCTTTCTGCTAAGCCATTTTGTTGTGGCGTCTTCCTCACAGAAAAGTGCCTCTGAATCCCATTCTTTGCACAGAACTCCATGAATTTCCTATCAGTGTACTCTGTGCCATTATAAGACCACAAATACTTGATTTTTCGCCTTGTTTGAGTTTCTACCTCAGCTTTCCATAGCTTGAACTTGGCAAAAACCTCGGATTTATATTTCAAAAAATAAACCCACACCTTGCGACTAAAATCATCAATGAATGTCACATAATACCTGGAACCCCCAATAGAGGGCACTTTTGTTGGCCCCCAAACATGAGAATGGAAATAGTCTAAGATTCCCTTTGTGTTATGCTTGCCGGTCTTAAAACTCACCCTACATTGTTTCCCAAGAATACAATATTTGCACAATCCAATTGTGCAACTGCGTACTCCCGCCAGCAAGTTCCTCTTATGCAGTGCCATCATACCTTTTCACCAATATGACCCAAGCGCATATGCCACAGTTGGGTTGCATCATTATCAGTTTCAACTGATGCAGCATCACCCACATGTTCCCCAACAGCTTGTAAATATTCCCTGCAGTCCTCTTCGCTTTCATCATAGTCATTGCACCCTTGCTCACCTTCAAAATATCCCTATCTCCATCAGACCGAAATGAGTAACCATTTGCTTGGAGAGTTCCAAGAAATATTAAATTCTTCTTCAATTCAGGAACGAAACGCACCTCACCCAATACACGCATACTACCATCATCCAATGCAATTTTAATTTGCCCAATTCCAGTGATTTGACAAGACTTATCATCACCTAAATAAACAACACCAAAATCACCTGACTTGAATGACATAAACCAGTCCCGACGCGGCGTCATATGGTAAGAGCACCCAGAATCAAGAATCCATGCATCGGTGCACTTGGCGGATGAAACACAAAGCAAATCATCTGCACTACAAGAACCATCAGACTGAACCACATTTACTGAGTTACTACCACCACCTTTGTTTGGACAGTTCCTTTTCCAATGACCAACCTGTTTGCAGCGGTAACACTTCGATGTCAATCTGTCCTTCGACTTAAACCGCTTCTTTTTCCCAGAAGCTGTTGCCTTACCCTTGCCTCGGCCACGTTCTGCAGCCCCTTTCACAAATAGACCTTCATTCAGACTACCTCCACCTTCCTCTGCACCGTTGCGACGTTGTGCGTGTTGTAGAAGGGTAGATGAAATTGAATCTAGCGTGACAGAATCCTTACCGTAAGTGAGAGTGGTCACTAAGTGATCATAGGAACTCGGTAAGGAGCACAACAAAACGATCGCCTGTGCCTCGGAGTCAACCTTTACACCAAGTCTCGACAGTTCAGCGACGTTGTTATGGAACGCCGTTACGTGAGCCTGCAAATCGGCCCCCTCCTGCATCTTCAGGCTGTAAAAACGTTGTTGTGCGTACACGTTACTCATCAGCGTCTTGGACATGTACTGTTTCTCCAATTTCTCCCAAACCTCCTTTGGAGTCGTCAGGTCCAGGATGTCATCACGTCGTCGGTGACGCAAAGTCTTATCAATCCCGCGACCTTCGCTTGCATCTCCGCCCAGTCGGAAGTGTTGACATCTTCTGGTTTCTCATCGCGCAACGCCTTCTGTAATCCCTGTTGCACCAACAGATCCTTGATCCGTACCTACCACAATCCGAAATTGCCGGTTCCATCGAACCGCGTCACGTCAAATTTCGGCCCTACGGAATTGGACGTCATCTGATACCAATTGTTGGTAATAGGCAAAACACAGAACAATGAAAGAAACGTAAAAATGACACAGAAAAGTTGTTCACGCAGTTCACCCAAATTGGCTACCTCTGCGACTGTAGAGCAGCTACAGTTCCTTCTTATTGAATCAGTTTTGGATGCAGAAAACAATAAAATACAAGGTTCTTCTCTATCAAAAACCTAGGTTACAATTCAGACGTAACTATTTATAGGGTAGCAACCAAACCCTATGAAATACCCAAAAAATCCCAAACCTAGAAAATGAGCCACAATTCTCAACAAGGTTACATGTGAAAAAAAAAGGAAAAAAAAATAAGGGAGAGTATGAAAATGAGACAAAAAACGAAACAAGAATGAGGAAATGAAACGAAGAGCGTGACTTGACTTCAAAAAGAGTGAGGAGAGGAAAGAGAAAATCAGTATTTAATATTAGACTCCAACTGGTGAACATTTTTCTTTTATATACACTTAAGATTGCTATAAAAAAATTGTAAAGATAAATTATTTTATAATTTTTTTTCTCAATACAGTAAAAAATTTACACAATTTTGGCCTGCCTTTTATATTGGTGGACTTAAAACTGAGTCTAGTGGCCTAGCGAAAGACATGAAAATGTTGAATGGGTAGAAGAAGAACAATAATCAAAAGGTAAAATAATTCAGACCAAAAAGAAAGAAAAAAGAAAAAGAAAACACACCTCCAATATTTACTTTAATTTAACGATATGCCTTCTTAGGTACTTTTAAAAAAAATTATAAACTACCTCTTTAGGTATTCTTAAGTTGAAATTTTATAATTTAGTATGACTTTTGATTTTTTACAATTATTTGTTAAAAAATTAATATAATATAGCAAGAAATAAATTAAATGTTAACATATAAAATGAAATTAAAATATTATACATTTAATATCCAATCCTAAAAAATTATTGTGTCAAAAGTAAAAGTTGTATTTAATTCGATTAATTTTTTCAATTCATTTCGTTATTAGTCAATTAGACTTCCTGCCTAATTATTAGTCCCCGTCAAAAAAAACCATAGATTATAAAATAAAATGAGCCAAACCACCTCCAAAAAAGAATGCAACAAAAAAATACCACCTCCAAATCATTTTTCCCCATCTAAATCTGATATTTTAAATTAGTTAGCTCTATATTCTTTTTTACAAATATAGTAGGTTGATAAAAACTTTTTATTCACTCTATTACTCAAACCTAAATACTTCTATTTTTTCGAGTGCATGAATAATTATTAAATTACGGGGTTCAATTATTAGCTTTTCGTTAAACCTAACTCAATCTATTATAAGGATAAAGTTTTTCCTGCACTCAATTTTTCTTCTAGCTGTAAAACTTGAACTCAAATTTTGTTCAAAGAAAATAAGTGTTAAACTAAATTAAGTAAGCATCAGTTTTTTTTTTTTTTTAACGTGACATTAAGAATCAATCAAAACACTTTGAACCGTTATTGTTTTGTGTCTTTATCTTGGACCATATTATTCATGACGTTAAATGAGTTGGTCGGATCTGTTTTAATCCATAAGTTAAATGGGCCAAATTATCACTATGAATTAATTACATATAATATATAGATTAGAAAATTGAACATTAAAATCTAAAATGCCTAACGTGAAAATTAAACAGGTAACATTGTCAAATTTTAATTCAAAGTCCAATAATTCAAGTTCTTCCCATGATAAATCAATTTAAAAATATTCAAAACAATGTAAACATCAAAATCAAAATAAGAAATATGGTTAAATATATTTTTATTTTATTTTTTTTAAAATCGTTCATCATAAACTTTTTTTTGGTAAGATTTTAGTATATGTTGTCATGTTAAGTCATAATTATTGACATGACAATTAACTTAACTACCTCACAGGTAGGGTTGTCAAAATGAGTCCGGCCCGCGAGCCCAATTAAATAGATGGACTATACATACAAAAAATAGACCTGTGAAAATTTGAAAAAAAATGGCCAAGCTCGTTTAGGCCCACGGGCTAAACGGGCCCGCCCGTGTAACTTTTTTATTTTAAAAAATATCAAAAATTTAAAAGTTTCATTTTGTATTCTAAATTTTATTTTGGAGTTTAAGAGTGTAGAGTTTAACTATTTGGACTTATAATTGAACATATTTAACTATTTGTTATGCTTAACTATTTAACTATATGTATATTGTTATACAGCTGAAGTGATATGACATAAATATTGATAAATTTTATATTTCATTCCTTCAATGAGTATTGCCTACATCCTATAAGTTGATATATAGTTTGAAACATTGTTTATTATTGATTAATCTACGATAAATTAAGAGTTTTAATTGTGCTTTTGATCAATAACATAATAGTACTCATATCAACGTTATATATTGTCATTTAATTAATGAAAGTTGTATTAATTCATGAATCGATTTCAAATAGCATTTGATATCTTTCAGGCAAGATAGTTGGAGGAACAAAAAAGATAATATAATCTCGCAATCAACCATTTAAAATATTTCTTTCCGATTGATTAATAGATAAACGATAAAAAATAGCTAAAAATGACTGTGCATACTTATTCACAACTTTGTATTTAAAACCATAAAAAGATAGATCAAAATTTTTTAAAAAAAATTTAAAAAAAGGACTAGGGGGCTAGCCCGACCATAAATCAATTGGACCCTAAAATGAAGCTTAATTTTGGCCCGACCTGTTTAGGCCCGCGAGCCTAAACGGGTTGGACACCCAGCCCGTTTGACACCCCTATTGGCAGGTCACATGTCATGCATGTGACACGATTAACCTAATCATTACTTTCTCTACTTATATTGTGTTACTACACGCTTGTTGTCTTCTTCTTCCTTGCTATAACTTTGCCAATCATCGACCCACCGCTGCAAACCAAACGACTTCACCCACGAGTCCTCACCTACTTCTCTCCTCTCCCTCTTTGTCACCTTTGCCACGTGACTAAGTTAAATGTTAGCAATTAACGGCTTAACATGATGAAAGAGATTAAAATCTTTAAAAAAAATGAGGAACGATTTTTTTAAAAAAAGACACAAAATTCAAAATTTATGAGGTATTAAAATATATTTAATCGTAAAAAATAAAAGTAGGGCAAAGTTCAATATATACCACGAAACTTCCAAAGAAAAAATGTAAATAAATAGACAAATAATCGAGTCAGTTCAATCAAGGGATTAACCAATTCGGGCTAAAACTAAATTGATTTAAATGAGTCAAGATTTTTGTTGGCCAATGCTAGTGGGGTTGAATTTCTAGGACCTAGTCCCTATTTATAAGATTTTTAAAGCCAATCTCACTTGAAGGTTATTTAGGAAATTTCGAAAAATAAGATTATTAAGTCGGTATAATGGAGATGAAAATAAATAATATTTATGTGTAAACTAATAAAATCATTCAAAATTGATTTTTGAACCATTTTAACCTAAAAATAATTTATAAAAAACATTTAAAATTAGTTTTAGCCAATCACATATTTTCTTTCTCTAACTACCTTATCTTCTTATAAGCCAATAAAAATGGTTTAGGGTTCAAACCTCATTATCATCATAGTACTTTAGATTGAATAAAAAAAAAATCTTATCTTCTTTCAATAATTTTAAATTTTTGTCTAAACTCTAAACTAATCTTTAAATTAATCAAATATTATTTCATAACAGATTAATTTATTTTTATATACTGTTTAAGATGTCTTATTCTATTTTGTTTGTTTTTCAAGTTTCCCAACACTCCATAGTTTTACTACTGGTCCTATGAATTTGGCCTATTTTATAATAAATCCTACCTATCTTTATCAATCCTATTTTATAGCTAATAGGGTTTTTTACGATTTAGTTTGGATTCATATTTAGTTAAAAACTCAACCAATTCAAATAATATAATTTATTATAAGTTCGATCAAATAAGGTTTTTTTTATATTTTTAAATATGATCTAATTCAAACCAACATGATCGATTATTTTGAGGAGTGTTTGGAAACTTGAAAAATTAAATTATATACAAAATAGAACCCCTAATCATTAACCTAATTAAATAATGTTCGATTTAAAATCAATTTGAATATTAGTTGAATGAGGTAACTGTTAGAGAGAAAAAAAATCTAAAATAAATTAAAATTAACTTTAAATTAATTTATTTCTTTTTTAGAATTAATTTCAAATAGTTTTGTAAATTGTTAGTTAACAACGCAACAATTATTTAAAATCGAACCTTACTTATTATCATTTCAATAGTTTTGAATGGATTAGATTAGGTTAGATTTGATGACTCCAATTTCAAATTTCAAATTTGAAAAAAGAAAAGAAAAAAAAAAAACCTAAACCGCCTTCACGAGGGCACCAAACCCTATAAATAGAGACTTTGGCCCCAATCCTCAACACATCACACTTTTCTCTCCGATTTTCCTTTTTCTCAGAAACTCTCTCTCTCTCTCTCTCTCTCTCTCTCTCTCTCTCTCTTCATCCGATTTGAGATAATGGCGACTGTGGATTCTGAACGTGTTAGCTGTGCTCTTCGATCCAATTATCCTCAGGTTCGATTCTTCGTCTTCGCACGCAAAAATCTCGAGCGTTCTCATGTTTTAGCGTTCTCCTATTTTGCGATGGATGATGATCTTCAAGACTCTGTTCTCTTCCGTGAAGCTTGACGCGCTTCCCTCGTGGAAATTTAGGGTTTCGATTTTTAGGGTTCCTTTTGATTTATTTATTTATTTATTGGATAGAGTGATTTTGGGGGGGAGGGGGCTTAATCGTGTTCAACGCTTCTGAACAAGTGTAAATTATTGAGCTTTCGTCCGATTCATCATGGGTTTGGGCATTGATGGAGTCGGAAGTTCATAGTGATCTGAATGGGTTTTGTTATTGGGGTTTTTTTGATCCATCGTGTTCAACGCTGCTGAACAAGTGTAAATTATTGAGCTTTTTTCAGATTCAATCATGGGTTTTGGAATTGATGGAGTGGAAGTTCATGGATCTGGTGATCTGATTGTTTTTTCTTTTCTTTCCTTTTCAAGTTCATAGTTTTAGGTTTGGTTAATGTAAATTTAGGGAGCAAGAGGGTTTGGGTTTTGATTGGGAACTGATTCTGCAACTTTTGGTGCTTGAATTTTTTATTTTTTTTTGGAGAAAGCTTGAGCAATGGAGGGTTTTATTGATGGAACACAATGTACCTGATTTGGGATGTTATTGAAATGTGCTTTTTTTAGAGAAATTTGGATATAAAGGCTGCAGCGAAGAGGAGTGAACGTTTTGGTGGGATACCAACCTGCAAGTACTGGCTAGCTGGGAGGTGCAACAGGAATCCTTGCAGGTTTTTGCACAGCGTGACACCATCATCATGTGCTGATAATTATAATGGCAACAATCCTTATAAGTATACAAGGAAACCCCATTCTTCTGCTGAGAAGACAATTAAGAGGTCTTATTCTTGGGTTGATGATGAGAAGACAAATAAGAAGCCCCATTCTTCTGACGAGAGGAAGACTAAGAAGCCTCATTCTGTTGACGAGAGGAAGACTAAAAAGCCTCGTTTTGTTGATGAGTGGATGACTGAGAAGCCCCATTCCTCTGAAGATATGATGACTGAGAAACCACGCTCCTGCAAAGAGAAGACCCCTAAGTATAATGACTCAAAGACGGTAATGGATGAAAAGAATGAAGTTGCTGGAGACGAGACAGTATTGGTTGTAAAGAATGAAGTTGAAGTTGTTGGAGATGAGACAAGCCTTCTTGCTAAGGCTCCTCAGCAGTCGTCACGGAGTATCTGCAAATACTGGGTGAATGACAACTGTGTACATGGTGTACAGTGCCAGGATTTGCACTCATGGTTTTATGGTGTTGGGGTTTCAAAATTAGCAAAGCTTCATGAACACAAGAAGGTACCGGGTCAAATACTACCTTTTTATTATTCATTCAAACACTTATACCTACCTGTATTCAGTTCTGTGTTTGAATAATAACTTTTATGTGAAATAGCTTTGGTTTGTGTAATTAGGAATATATCTGAATTTTGTAATTGTTATTGCTGTTAAATTTTGATACCAACAGATTCAAATTGAACATAGTCTGTTTTTAAAATATATTATCTTTCTGACTTGCCTAGTAAATGACTAAATGCTGGAAACTGTGTAATTTTCTTTAATGTTAATACTTGTAGAGCAGTTGAGTTAAACTTTTGATAACAGGTTATCACTGGCATCGCACTCCCAGTGGGATTGGACAAACTTTATTCTGGCAGCACTGATGGGACACTTCGTACATGGGACTGCCATACGGGCCAATGTGCTAGTGTTATAAACCTTGGTACCGAAATTAATTCTTTGATCAGTGAGGGCCCTTGGATTTTTGCTGGCATGATGAATGCTGTCAAGGTAAGCCCTTACTTCATTTCTCTTTTTTTCTTTCAATGCCGCAATCATATCTTACATATAAAATATAAGAGCATTATGTAAGCTGACCAATGTGTTGTGGGTTTTTGTGAAGGCTTGGAATGTTCAGGCAGCATCAGATTTTACTCTTGATGGACCTAAGGGGCGGGTCCTTTCGATGGTTGCTGACAATGACACACTTTTTGCTGGAGCAGAGGTAACTTACCTATGCAATGTTTTATTGTTAAGTTAAATAATGTGAACCTTTATTTGTAGTTAGTGATTTGGTAGTTTTTATTTGATCTGAACTGTCTGTTTGTTGCCTATTGATATCTGATTATTCAAATTGCAGGATGGTGTTATCTCTGCATGGAGAGGCATTTCTGAAGCCAAGTCTCCTTTTGAATTGGTTGCATCACTAAGAGGCCACACTAAACCTGTTGTTTGTCTGGCTATTGGAGCCAAGATGCTGTTCTCAGGGTCCATGGACCATTCCATTAAAGTACGTCAATTCTCATTCAATGAGAAGTTTCTATTTTTGTTATTAAATGTATGTATTGCTCCTAGTAGAGCTTCTTAAAATATATGTGACAGATAAGACAAATTTAAAATTGACATGATCAGTTCTTCATACTGATTTAAGACTTTGTTAAATTCTTGGTCTTTTTTTTTTTTCATTGTTTAGCCTTGATACTGACATTATTATGTGGTTGTTTGCAAATAGTTCTATTCATATTTTGTGCATTACAAGTCTTGCGTGATATAAAGTTTCCACTGTTAGTTACACAGTTTGTTGGTTCTTTCTACACGATAACTGTTTTGAGATATATCTTTTTTTATTTTCTGTAGGTTTGGGACCTTGATACATTAGAGTGTAAAATGACACTCACTGGGCATACTGACGTAGTCACGTCCCTCATTTGCTGGGACAATTATTTGTTATCAAGTTCATCTGACTGCACCATTAAGGTTTGGGCAGCCACTAAAGAAGGAACTTTGGAAGTGTTATACACGCACACTGAGGAACAAGTAAGTTACCCAACCACTAACATTTGTGCTTAAGTACTATCTTGGATTTATGTATGAAGCTGATATTTCTTGTAGGTTGTAATGGTCTTGAAGGAGTTAATTGATTCTCCTAATCCATATTTTTAATTTTTTATTGTAGGGTGTTGTTGCACTTCATGGGTTGACCGATGCAGAAGGCAAGCATATATTACTTTGCTCGTGCAGAGACAATTCAGTTCGCCTGTATGATTTGCCATCGTGAGTGAACCTAAACTTGCATCCATGCTGTTTTGTAATATTCCTTTTGTGCACCGTTTTTTACTGTGTCTACTTTTACAGATTTTCAGAGAGGGGTCGATTATTCGCAAAACAAGAAGTCCAATCGCTTGAGATAGGTCCTGATGGGCTCTTCTTCGCTGGAGATGGGACTGGTTCACTGACAGTGTGGAAATGGTCGGGAGCGCCCAAGGTGGGTGTGGCACCCTCTTGAGAATTGTCTGGGATCTTCACCAAACTACCTAGTTGATATGAATTTATTTTTCCATGAGCAAATATTGTTTGTACATAGAACGATTAGAGTGTAATTCAGTTATAGTGTCCTTAAATTATGCATGTGTTGGTGTACTCTTGACATGCATAGGCCGAGAGCATTTAAAGAATACTCGGTGGAATCTTGATGTATTACTCATTAGATTCAATGAAACAATGTATTATTCAACAGATTCAATGAAATGATGTATTATTCAGATTCAATGAAATGACTTATTTTGATATTCATGTGTCTTGTTTTTGGGAAGAAACATGAAGATGCCAAGAATAAGGCTGGGCAAGAAATCCATTGGCTGAAAACAAGGCCTGAAAAAATTATCACGAGCAATTGCTTAGTTGACTAGGAATTGGTTGAAAGAGCGAAAGTTGGCAGCTTCTTGAAACTGCGTTTCTTTATTCACCAACTGGATTTAGTAACACAATAGTGTTTGATAGGTTCACGCCAGAGGCTGTTCAGAATTATTTGTTCTAATAACATGCAACAGTTTCTAATGTAATTTGATATGTTCACATCAGTGACAATCAAAACAAAGATATCAAAGATATATCTCTGTTGTAAAAATAAATTAGAAATCCTTATTTATCTGACTAGTGAATCTCTAAATTTAAGCAATCACTTCTTTTGATCCGTTTGTCTTTTGTTAGTGTTTACTCTTTAAGTTTCATTTTGCCTAAATATTAAAATCATGTTAGCATATTTGGTGCAATTACTGATGCAATGTAACTCAAATTTCTCTTCTTTTGTTGGCTGAGGCATATTCTGAGCACTCTAATCATGACCATATAAGCCAATTAAAATCGCACCATTTACAACTCGAGTCTTACTACCTTTTTCATTACTAGTTTTGAGTAATCATTGAAGCCCTGAATCAACATAGGAACCAATCCAAATCCTGCCTCCATTGAATTTTCAAGAAGTGCATCATTTCGGGTTTTGATTTTTCTTTTATTTGTCTTTGCCTACATACACGATTTCTGAGTGACTGCCCCACCTGTGGTTCTACCCAAACTACTCACTTCACCTCCATTTCAATAAACTTTTTCCAAATATATTAAATAAGGATGTCCGAAAGTTTATAGTTGAAAAAGGCACAACAGTGTAAATAGTCTGCAACTTTGTTTTCAAAGCTGCCATAATTAGCTGGGAGATCCGTATCCTAGAGACCTCACATAAGTCGGCACAAGTCAGTAAGATTTTTTATAATAGGATTTGGATGCTGGTTATTACATTGAGTGAATGAAAAACTATATCAAATTTTTTTAATATTTATTTGCTCAATTATTAAAGCGAATAATTTTCATGCACTAGTAGCAATCATAGAATAAAAATTAAGGGAATTATCATGTTATGTGGGTTAATTACATAATCTTAATTTTAAAAAGAATGACAACATAATTTTGATTTCTATTAGATTTTTTTGACAAACCAAAACAGAAAATGAAAGCCTACGTCCTAATGAAGACAATGCTCATGAAGTTCAAATGCTACATCTCCTAAAGTGTTCAAGGCGTAGGCTCAATGAGAACAAGACACTCCTCAATGTTAGATCCCTCCTTAACTAGGAATTTCAAACAAGCATTCACCTCACAAAGGACATGAGTGATCCTAAGTTGCCAATCCCTCGCCATCAATTGCCTAATGTTTGCAATCATAGTCATGAATAAATGAGTAATCTCATGAGTGTCATGCAACAAACGAACAACATCTAAAGAGTCACTCTCACATTTTTGACGTGAAATTGAGCTCACAGATTAATCAACTAGTGGAAAAAGAATCACTCGGAAAGTTTATAGGTGAAAAGACAAAACAATATAAATAATCTGCAACTCTGTTTTAATAGCTACCATTATTTGATGGAATATCTATATCCTCTTTGGAGACCTCATTCAAGTCGGCCCAAATCAATCAGATTTTTGATAGTATGATTTAGACATGTCGATTCCATTGAGACAATGAAAAATTATATCAAATTTACTCAATATTTATTTATTCCATTATTAAAGTGAATAATTATTTTGCACAAGTAGCAATCATAAAATAAAAATTAAGGGAATTATCACGTCATGTGGGGTAGTTACATAATCTTAATTTAAAAAAGGATGACATAATTTTCTTGATTTCTATATTAGAATTTTTTTTGAAAACTAGTGCAGAAAACAAAAGACTACGTCCTAATGAAGACAATGTTCATGAAGTCCACACGCTACGTCTCCTGAAGTGTTCAAGGCGTAGATTCAATGAGAACAAGACACTCCTAAATGTTAGATCCCTCCCTAACAAGGAATTCAGCACAAAAATTTGCGTCGTGAAGGACATTAGTGATCCTGAGTTGCCAATCTCTCGCCATCTAAACCCTAATGTCTGCAATTATGGTCCTGAATAAATGAGTAATCTCACGAGTGTCATGAAACAATTGAACAACATCTAAAGAGTCACTCTCACATTTTTGACATGAAATTGAGCTCATAGACAAATCAACTAGTGGAAAAAGAATCACTCGGAAAGTTTATAGGTGAAAAGACAAAACAGTATAAATAGTCTGCAACTATGTTTTCATAGCTACCATTATTTGATGGAATATCTTATCCTCTTTGGAGACCTCATTCAAGTCGGCCCAAATCAGTCAGATTTTTGATAATATGATTTAGACGTGTCGATTCCATTGAGACAATGAAAAACTCTATCTAATTTATTCAATATTTATTTGCTCAATTATTAAAACGAATAATTTTCATGCACTAGTAGCCATCATCGACTAAAAATTAAGGGAATTCTCATGTCATGTGGGGTAGTTAAATAATCTTCATTTGGAAAAAGAATTACATGATAATTTTCTTGATTTCTATATTAGATATTTTTTGGCAAACAAGAGCAGAAAATGAAAGACTACGTCTTGATGAAGACAATGTTCATGAAGTCCACACGCTCATCTCCTGAAGAGTTCAAGGCGTAGACTCAATGAGAACAAGACACTCCTGAATGTTAGATCCCTCCCTAACAAGGAATTCTGCACAAGCATTTGCCTCGCGAAGGAAATTAGTGATCCTTAGCTGCCAATCTCTCACGATAACTCCTTAATGTTTGCAATCATGGTCCTGAATAATTGAGTTATCTCGTGAGTGTCATGCAACAAATGACCAAAATTTAAAGAGTCACTCTTACATTTTTGACGTGAAATTGAGTTCATACATTAATCAAGTGGTGGAAAAAGAATCACTCGAAAAGTTTATAGTTGAAAAGACAAAACAGTGTAAATAGTCTACAACTATGTTTTGAAAGCTGCATTATTTGATGGGTGATCTGTATCCTCTTTGGAGACCTCATTCAAGTCAGCCTAAATCAGTTAGATTATTGATAATAGGATTTTGATGTTGGCGATTCCATTGAGACAATGAAAAAATATATCCAATTTATTCAATATTTATTTGCTCAATTATTAAAACGAATAATGTTCATGCACTAGTAACAATCACAGAATAAAAATTAAGGGAATTATCATGTCATGTGGGGTAGTTAAGTAATCTTAATTTTAAAAAGAATGACATGATAATTTTCTTGATTTCTATAGTAGATTTTTTTGGCAAACCAGAGTAGAAAATGAAAGACTACATCATAATGGAGACAATGCTCATGAAGTCCACACGCTACATCTCCTGAAGTGTTCGAGGCGTAGGCTCAATGAGAACAAGACACTCTTTAATGTTAGATCCCTCCTTAACTAGGAATTTCAAACAAGCATTCCACCTCACAAAGGACATGAGTGATCCTGAGTTGCCAATCCCTCGCCATCAATTGCCTAATGTTTGCAACCATAGTCATGAATAAATGAGTAATCCCGCGAGTGTCATGCAACAAACGAGCAACATCAAAAGAGTCACTCTCACATTTTTGACGTGAAATTGAGCTCATAGATTAATCAACTGGTAGAAAAAGAATCACTCAAAAAGTTTATAGTTGAAAAGACAAAACAATTTAAGTATTCTGTATCTCTATTTTTAAAGCTGCTATTTGATGGGAGATCTATATCCTCTTTGGAGACCTCATTCAAGTTAGGCTTAATCAGTTAGATTATTGATAATAGAATTTAGATGCTGGTGATCCCATTGAGACACAATGAAAAATTATATCTAATTTATTCAATATTTATTTGCTCAATTATTAAAATGAAGAATTTTCATGCACAAGTAGCGATCATAGAATAAAAATTAAGGGAATTATCATGTTATGTGATGTAGTTACGTAATCTTAATTTTAAAAAGAATGACATGATAATTTTCTTGATTTCTATATTAGTTATTTTTTGGCAAACCAGAACAGAAAACAAAAGACTACGTCCTAATGAAGTCAATGCTCATGAACTCTATACGCTACATCTCCTAAAGTGTTCGACGTGTAGACTCAATGACAACAAGACACTCCTCAATGTTAGATCCCTCCTTAACTAGAAATTCAACACAAGCATTCACCTTGCGAAGGACATGAGTGATCCTGAATTGTCAATCCCTCGCCATCTAATCCCTGATGTCTACAATCATAGTGCTGGATAAATGAGTAATCATGAGCCCTCGAAAAGCCCTTCCTAGATATACCTCTTGATTTCAAGAATCACATGACTCAAAAGAGCAACAAAACAAACATAATAAATAAAAGAAAATGTCGATGAACAAAAGGTACTGAAAGAGGGAGCTTGGCTTAGAAAAAAAAGAAATAAAATAAAAGAGTAAACCTCCAAACAAAGATAAATAGGCTGTTACATAAACTAAAAATTCATATTAATCCCTTATAAATTAAAAAATTGGACAAATAAATTCATCACAATTTTATTTTTACACAAATTAATCTCTCACAATTTGACTTTCAAACAAATCGGCTTCTCACACTTTGATTTTTGGGCCTTTCACAAATAAATAATCTTAAGGTGACAAATATCTCAAAAGGTTTATTTGTTTATTTTATTTTTTTTCATTTGTGAGCAACTAATTTAGGTTTTTCAGTTATGAATTACCAACTTGCCCGATTGTTATATTGGCAACGTTAGGTTTGAGAGTTTACTTTGAAAAAGAAAAGAAGGTGATTGATTCATTCAAGTAACACCATCTTTGCCCCCCTTTGCTTAAGCCTCAAACCCTCTTCTAAATAACCGCCAAAACACACCCCTCACACAACACACATATCATGCCCCATGATGCCATGACCTTTTCCTTTCCCTTATCTTTTGTGCTATATATATAATAACAATAACTTCCAAGTTGTTAATATCTCTTTCATATTTCATAGATATTTAATATATATCTATCTCTTTTGTTATTAAGTGATGATGGCTTTCAACAATTCCACAAAGGGACCAATTTTATTATTGGTGGCGAGTCCAAAATCCATAGCTGATGCAGCTTCATGGTATTGTGCACTTGTCCTTGTTGCCCTTGTGCTCCTAACCATGTCCAGAGACACCTCTTCCTTGCTTCAAAATCAAAATCAAAATCAAATTCAAGATCAAGATCATTATCATGGCAACAACAATTTCAGAGACAGACAATTCATGTCAAGGCCTTGTGATGAAATCTATGTGGTTGGAGAAGGTGAGACACTTCACACAATAAGTGACAAGTGTGATGACCCTTTCATAGTTGAGAACAACCCTCATATCCATGACCCTGATGATGTCTTCCCTGGCCTTGTTATCAAGATTACACCCTCACATGATATATATATGGCTAGAAATTAAGCTAATTATACTATATGTATATGTTACATATATTGAGAAAAAAAGGTAGTTCTCTGAATATTTTGATTTGAATACTATTATGTCATAAGAAAGATAAATACCTCTTCAAATTTGTAAGGTCCAATTTAAGTGTGTCTATCATTCTCTTAATACGATACAATAGTGTTTAAAATAAATATGAGATTATCCTAATGCGTTTATAAGTTTGTTTGTTTGTTTTTCCATAACTTGTGTGTAATCTTTTGTTTGCAAGAAGTGGAAATGGCCTTTGTTATCATCACCCTTTTGATTTAATTCTACCTTTACGGAATTTGCCTGTATCTTCTCTAAAAACCTGAATTAGTTTCTAGCTAGATAAGTGAACATTGGAAAACAAAATCTGTTTTTTCCCCCTCAATAAGTGGTAGTAAGTTGGTTATTTTTTGTAGTATTGCCCTAGAAGTTATGAGTGGAAGAAGAAGGCAACTTGAAGCCCAAAAAATGTTGTGTTGGATGCTTATGACGAAAGAAAGTTTTATTTTGCAGTATGATGACATTATAAATCTTCTTACGAATGTTTGGATTTACTTTGAGTTTAAAATAAGTATATAATCTTAAATTCTTAAATCAGTTTAAGAAAAAAATAGTTATTATTATTCTCAAAATATATTTATTAGTAATAACTAGTTTGTTAACCCATTAATCATGAGAAGAAAGAGAATAAAAGAAAGTAATATTCAACAAAACACAACTCAGACATTCCCTATTTTATAATTCTTGGGTTGTTTTACGATTTTTTTGTGTCAACAATCATTTTTCATCTCCGAAACATGTCTATTGTCTATTTGATTTACAAGAGAAACGTGAAATCACATGTTCTCATGTCACTAACATTAATTCCAATGCACTTTATATGGAAAAATTGTTGTCTAGAATCGATTCTCAACCCTAATAGTTTTGTCAACTAATATAAAGATTTTATTGTGTAACTTGTAGGTTGGAGTAGATTAGATGTTCTTGATAGTTTTGTGTACAATACGTATTGAGTGATGGCCTAATGTTGACAACGTTAGTAAATAGTGCATGCGGTTGATGCCAAGTTTAAGGAAATGCTTTCAAAGTTTTCGTTCTCATGGGAACTTTTCTCATAGTTATGGAATGGAAGTCTTGAATGCCTCTTTCAATTTAAGATTTTTCTTGGGTTATGTTTGGACAGGGAATTCTCAAATTTCAAAGAATTTAAAATGCAACGGAATTTAAACGTGTCACCAAAGGGTGGACTATCACAAACTTTATACGAATTTTTTGGACTACAAGTTTCTATGTAGCATGAAATCAACGTTTCCTCCGCAACACAATCTTATACGTGACTTTGCTCTCTTTCCATTGTTTTCTCGTTTACCAAGAGTAATCTATGACTCGCTTACTTCATGAAGCTAAAGTGGTTTCTTCCACGAGGATAAATGTCACTCATGGATTGATTGTCTGAATTGTGAGATAAAATGGGAGATAAACGTCTCTTTATTATTATTTTATTATAATTTCTTACGTTTCACCTAGAAATTGTGTCTCACAATAATTTTTTAAGTAATTCGTTATTTTTTTCTTGTCTGAAAAAGTAATTTGTTATGAAGGTATAGTAACCAAACTCTTACACGTGTTATGGACTACATATATGGGCCGTTTTTGCTCAACGCGCATGCTACACGCGAGTTGGATCGATCGAACCTGAAACTTGGTTTAGACTATTCCGTATGTGACATTAGGAGCGCCATAACTTGGTGGATTAATCCACAAGTAAGATAAAAGTGAGGATGGTCTTATTCTTCTATCATATAAATAGTCATAATTTATTAGTATTGTGAGTTTGACCCACAATACTTATAACTCATATCACGAATTAACTTGACCATTAAAGTATATGGGTATCCTTCACCGTCGCTCTCAACTAAATTAGAGACATTTATCACCAAAGGAAGAGGAGGTCTCGTGGTGTTAGTTTTCATATCTATAATACACTTTAACTCGACTTTTATTTAATAAAAACAAATGTCAAATCACTTAAATTAACTAAACATTGGTTGTACTATTATGAATATACTGTATTTGGCAAAGAAAATAAATTACGAATATCAAAACTCTTATACACTAGCAACATATGGGTTACGTTTGCTACTAATACATACATGAATAAAAAATTCATGTACTTTTTGTATAATTAAGTTTTTGACACCTGTAAAATTTTAAAGTTTGTGTTTTAGTCATTGTGTAAAATTTTTAATCTCTGTAAAATTTCAAAGTTTGTTTTTAGTCATATGGCACGGTCACGTGGCACGATCACGTCAGCGCGGTTAACCCTAGTTAGACACAAGGATTAAAATCAAACTAAAAATTTTACAGGGACTAAAAATTTTATACATGAACTAAAAAAAAAATTGAAATTTTACAGGAGTTAAAAACTTAATTAAGCCAATTTTTGCTTGCCTTAGTGAGACACAAAATTAGAGTATAAAGGAAGAAGAAATTTTTATTTCTATCATTGTGTCTTTGTTTCATCTCCTCTCTCTGTCCTAATACCAAAAAAAACCATAAAATATAAACTCAAATTTTTATTTTGTCTTTAACATTAGGTATTCAATTGATCTTTAGCCCCATGACTTTTGTCTTACTCAAAAATTAAATGACCTATTTAAGAGGATGATCTCTCCCGTAAAGATTGAGTGACTCGATTTTATTTTATCTGTTGCTTACGCTGAAATTTTTATTTGATTATTGTGTGCTTTTGCATAAAAATTATTCTCCTAGAAACAAATAGTTTTTTTTCCTTAAAAAAAAATATAATTGTCTTCTTTGTTTTTTTTACGGTCACAATATTTGTAACAATATCTGAACACCAAGATTTCGATTTCGATTTCGACTCGGTACTCTTTAAATCTGAAAAATGACCAACTTCGCAGGTTTCTTCCGTTGTCCCAATTGAAAATCCAAAACATAATAATAATATTATTATGCTCGTGCATCTTCTTCATTATTACTCATCAAATTCATAGGAAGGGTAAAAGAGAAATCTTGTATACACAAAAGAGTGTGAGTGCGTGCAAGGTGTTTGTTGTATTGTGTGAACCAACCATGGCAACAGATCAAGGAGAGTTACCGGAAGGAACAGTGCGGAACGTTCTAGAACAAGAGTCCCTGAAGTGGGTCTTCGTTGGTGGGAAGGGTGGAGTTGGGAAAACCACGTGCAGCTCAATCCTCTCGATCCTTCTCTCCACTGTGAGGTCCTCCGTTCTTATCATCTCCACCGACCCTGCCCACAACCTCAGCGATGCTTTCCAGCAACGCTTCACCAAGGCACCTACCCTCGTCAATGGATTCACCAATCTCTTTGCCATGGTATGGTTGGTTTTGATTTTGTTTTCTTTTAGGTTTGAAAATTGTTCAAAGGCAAAACACCATCGTGTGGTTTGATCCATATAGTTGAGCAGACATAGTGGGACAATGATTAATTGTTATTGTTAGGGTTGAAAATTGTGCCTTTTTTTTATGGATTTGAGCATGACTCCATGTTGTTAATTGTCTTGCTTTGTGGTCCTAAACCATGAAATTTGATGCTTTTTTGTGAGAAGGAATATGATGGGATTCAGATTGAATGCATTACAGAGAATGTTGGAGTGACACCTATTGTGATAAAGATGGTAGAATCTCGCCTTAAGTGGTTTGGACTTATGAGGAGAAGGCCTGAAGAAGCCCCAATGAAGAGAGTAAATTAGATGGAGGATAGTCCATCGGTTAGAGGTGGATGGAGACCAAGAAAAACCATAGATAAAACTATTAGAAAAAACTTAGTTGTTAATGGTTTGAATGTGAACATGGTCTATGACACGACACTTTGGTGTTGTCTGATGATCAATGTAGCTGACCCCAACCTAGTGATACAAGGCTTAGTTGTTGTAGTATTAAAAATCACACCTTTTGATGAAATTGAGCATGCCCATGTTGTTAATTGTCTTGGTTTATGGTCTAAAACAGTGTCATTTGATGCTTTGTGAGGATTATGAGAACCCCAAAATGTAAGAATGAATTGATTTACCTTTTTTTCAATTAATATTCCAATTGTATTGTCTCATTCTGTGTTTTTTTTTTCGGTTTACCTCGTTATCTGCACATAGCCATGTCGTCAATTATCTTGCTTCGTGGCCTGAAACTTGTAATTTGATGATTTTTGAGGAATATGAGAACAGTATGTAGTAGGGTTTGGTTTGCTTTTTTTCCCAATTGCTTTGTCCCACTGTGTTATAATCCTTTGTAGGAGGTGGATCCTACTGTCGATCATGAGGACATGAATGGTGCTGATGGGATGGATAGTTTGTTCTCGGAGCTAGCTGGTGCAATTCCTGGAATTGATGAGGCCATGAGCTTTGCTGAGATGCTGAAGTAAGAATACTGTGACTTGAAAGCTTGTCGTACTAGGTTTTTTTTTTTTTTTTTTTACTATTATTATCTTACCTAACTTATAAAGTATGTTTGAGGCATGTAAAGTTTCTGAGATTATAGACTTAATTAGTTTTGAGGTATATGAGGATAGGAGTCCTTCAAAATCCCATGATAAACAAGAGAGTTCTGGAGCTTATATTTTTTCGAAAATTCTTATATTTTTCGAAAACTTTGTCACAGTAAAAGATGTTTGATAATTATCATATGTAATCATTAAGAATGTGCTTGTTATGGGAGTGTGATGCTCCTGTTTATGGATTTTGTAAAAATGCCACACTTAATTATCTCTTTTTAATCTTCATTGTGTTGACCTACAATAACTTTTACAGATTGGTGCAGACAATGGATTATTCTGTAATAGTATTTGATACTGCTCCCACTGGCCATACACTCAGACTATTGCAATTCCCATCGGTTTTAGAAAAGGGTCTTGCAAAAATGATGTCTTTGAAAAGTAAATTTGGTGGTTTGTTTAATCAGGTATGAACTTTAAGGCTTCATTTTCTTGCATTGCATGACATTTTCTTTACTAGTTTGAAGTTGATCGGGATCTGTTCCAGTGTTTTATACTGTAACAATTGGATTCTTACCTCATAAGAGATCTGGGATTCAATGCAATATAGCATCTTTTTCTACCATATAGAAGACTTATTTAGTACCAATATCTTGATCTTCCATCAAATATATATATATATATATATATATATATATATATATATTTGTGATAAACAGATTCTCATTTCATCTGGAGATCTAACTGTTTCAGTTTCACCTTCGTATCATGCCTTTCCATTTCCTGATGCAATTCTTGTCCTCCTGAATGTTTCACTCCATAAAAAAGGGGATGTATTTTGGACCCTTAAGTGTACCTAACCCACTCTAATTGCATTATCTTTCTTTGCACTGCACTTCGATATGGATTGTGTGTGCTTGCCTGAGTTTTGGAATTAACTCTCAGTGGATCAGTTTGGTGTCGTCAGAATTACTGATCAGCCTCTGTATCACACTTGCGTTGTTCATATTCAAATAAGTGACCATCATTTGATGCGTGCTGAATTCCTTTCTGTATTATTGTCTTCTCTCATCACATTCATTATTTGAAAATGTATTGGATTATCTTCCTGTAACTTTCAATCCCATTGTCTGCATCTTTTCCAAATACTTTTTGTGTGAAAAACAATAGTTTCAGTCATTCTGGATATATACCTATATTTGCAATATTGTTACGATATAACCACTGTATTACCTCACGCAGTGCAAACTTATTTGGTGATTTTTGAGAGATGGTATGTGTTTGCTTCATATCCGTGGTGTAATGGAAACTTTTTTGAACGTACACAACAGATGACTCGCATGTTTGGCATGGGTGATGATTTTGGTGATGATGCAATTCTTGGGAGGCTTGAAGGCATGAAGGATGTAATTGAACAAGTTAATAAGCAATTCAAAGATCCGGTATGAGTTCCATTTAGTTTCTTTTTTGTACACTAAATTGTGACTTATATTCTTGTAGATCAATGAATTGTAGTTTAAAAAGAAAAAAATCATAATTTTTTTTATCCTTCACTAAATTATGCTTTTTTATGTTCTTGAAGGAATTGCTCTTATAAATCCTTTGAAACTGTGAAGATTAGGATCTAATTGTGGGAGGAAGATTGAACCAAGTCAACTGATACACATTGCTTGTTGCACACCCTGTCTTAACACAGTATTGGCATAAAACTAGAACAGCATGAATGGGATACTTCTTATTTAAGCCAAAAGGCCTAAAACTGTTATTTTCAATTGTTCGATAACATTAATCGCTAAAAAATAAAGAGAATAATATGACAAGACATGCTTCATCGGGGGTTTGGTCGTATGGGTTTGGTCCTTTTAGTGGAAACAAGTCAAATGTTATTTTCTTCTTATTTCTTTGATGGCCAATAGAGTGAGATCCCTTCAGTGCGTAAAAGGAACATCTCCCAATAATTTTGATACAAAAGAATTATCCTACTTTCCTTTATTCTTAGATGTATGTTGACAATCTGTGATATCCCGCAATTCCTTTTTAAGCCTCATGAGTGCACTATGGCGTCATTTGATCCATGGTCCAAAAGAGAGCACTACAACATCATTTGATCCATGTAGCTGACTCCAAATAGTGGGACAAGGCTTAGATGTTTTTTGTTGTTGATGATGAGTGCATTTCCTTTGTTTCAAATTTTCGTATATATGTTAAGATATAAGATATTGGTGTTTTTACCTTGATGTATTGGATCTTGACATAATGTATGTAATGGTTTGTTTTCTTGTTTTTGTTCCCTTTATTTGATAATTAGTGTGATCAATTAAGGTGTGTTACTTACCATCTTTGAATTACTCCTGATAATATTTGTGCTTGTATTTTTTTGGTTTCTGTTGTACTAGTCACCAAAGCGCTGTTACCAATAATCTCCTTCCAATTACTGGACTGTTGTGTTGTATTTATTCACAGGACATGACTACTTTCGTGTGTGTTTGCATTCCGGAATTCCTCTCGCTTTATGAAACTGAGAGATTGGTTCAAGAACTTACGAAGTTTGAGATAGACACACACAATATCATCATTAATCAAGTAATCTTTGACGATGAAGGTAGCATGCTTGTCACGTCCTTGATATTATAGCTTCTTTTCCTTGTCATACAAATAATGTCCTATCTGTTTGTCCTTCTAGATGTTGAATCCAAGTTACTTAAAGCCAGAATGAAAATGCAACAGAAGTATCTGGACCAATTTTACATGTTGTATGACGACTTTAACATTACCAAGCTGCCATTGCTCCCAGAAGAGGTAACCTGTTATATTATTGATAATGATATTCAGGGCAGATCCATACATATATACTACATAAATAATTATAAATTTTATGAACTGATGGTTTAAAAAAAAAAAAAAAGAGTAAATAAATAATTTGGTCATATAACATTTTGTCATTAATTTCTTCTTGAAAAATTTGTTGACATCGATTTAGTTCTAATATTTCAAAATTTGACATCATTTTAATTTGACCGTCTAAGTTCTACAAATTCTATTAAAAGATAATTCTACTTGGCTCACCTAACGGTCGGCTAAATTGATATGAATTTCTCAAATAATTGATGTCAATTTTTTTAGAACCAAAATGATTATTTACTCTAAAAACCAATGAACCTTAGTGTGACTGTTTGTGAAAACCGTTGAGACCCTGCAATTAGTTGGGTTTCTTTTATCAGTTATTATTTCCTGCTTGTTTGGATCAGCTTCTAATTAGCCAGAGCATATTGATAGGTTACTGGGGTTGAAGCTTTGAGAGCATTCTCGAGACATTTTACGTCGCCATACAGACCCTTATGTAGTAGAGACTCAGTAGACCGGTTAGAGCATAGGGTATCGGCACTGCGGCGGCAGCTAAAAGAGGCCGAAGAAGAGTTGGACAGACTCAAACGGTCGAAGTAGAGGGCGTGGTGATCTCCATTCATGAACAATGCCATTGTAGGCATTTTTGGGTTCACATTATTTTTCAGGCTTGCAATATGATGAGGCATCACCCTCTCCTTTATTGAGCTGCCAGTATAAGTCAAAATTCTGTACTTTTGGCTACATTTAATTAGTGTTACATTGAGCTTTGTTTAGTCCGATTTATTTCATGAATATTCTTTATTTGTATCTCATATTTTGAGCCAGATAATTTCATATCAACATTCTTTCCTTTGTGTTATGTTATACATTCCAAGTAGAGGTGACATGAAAAACTCTAGTTGTTATTGGTGCAGCATTAATGGATTGAATTGAATGTAAAATTATTTATGATACACTATGACGTTTGTTTTACGTTGAGGACTTCACGCAGTAAGATATGGTTTTTTATTGTTATGTCTTTGTCAAAAATGAATTGGGCGCGTATCTGTTCAAGTTGGTGCAAATGTTTTATCCGTTGAATTTTGATCAAACAGTTTGTGTCATAGAGCTTCAATTATTACCTTTGACACCAAAATTTGTGAAAATATAATTGTGATAATGCAATAGGGTGCTTAAGTAACTATTCAATTTTTACTGGTGGTAAAATTTTAAGTCCAAATTGTAATTACTTGGTTAATTAACTGGGTTATTACTTTGATAATTAATTGTAATCACTCCATCTTCTTCACATTCATCTACTAATTTTGCCCTTAGTATCTTTTTTAATTACCATTTAGTATCTTTTTTAATTACCATTTATACTTTTTATCACTTTTTTAATTTTAATTTTCCATCTGTGTCATTCTTATGAATCATCTTTCACCGTCCCTCTGTTTACACCACCCCTCTATCATCAACCCAAAGAATACCAATGTTAATCATCATCAACAACATCAACACATCAACCCTACAAATTTCAACAACACCAACCTTCAACCACCGCTGAAGGGGCTGGGAGTTAGGGGAGGGGAAGAGGGCAGGGCGGCGACTGGAGCAGTGGTCGAAGGGCTGAGCACTGATCGGAGGGGAGTGACGGAGTTGGCGCGCAAACACGACGAGGGTAGATATGGAGCGGTGGACTGCATTTCGCACATGGCGGCAGGCTGTGATGTCGGGCGTCTTCCTCACGTTGTCGTTGCACCGCCTACCACCGATTGATGTGATCCGTAACTATGAGTTGAAGATCTAGATCAAATCTGGAGTTTTTTTTTTTTTTTGGGAGAGAAATTACGGGAAGAGAAACAGGGAAGACGAGTTGACGGTGGTGGCGGCGAGGTGGTAGAGAGGTGGCGATGAGAGAGGTGGGTGGCGGCAACGGTACAGAAAGGAGGAAACAAATGGTGATTAGCTAGAACTTGAATAAAATAAAAATTTCATTAAAGAGGTAATTAATTTGAAAATTTTAAAAAGTAAATTAATAAATTTGTTTTTCTAATCTGTCCTCTTAACTTTTTTAAGTTTATATTTTTTTGTCCCGGACCAAATTGGTCAATGTAACTACTTGTACAAATTAGAATCATCCCGTTATCATTGGTCCAACTAAGTTTGCAACTGCGTTTGGTGCACTGTTTCTTGCACACTTTTTTTGTTCTAGAATTAGATGGGACATTCTAGAAGCTTCACACATTGAAGCAAGGGGTTTGGCCTTTAAGAGCCTGGTTGGAATGACAATGTACTTTATTTAAGTATAACTTTTTCTAAAGAGTTTATTTTATATTTTTAATGTATTTTTTATTAAAACTCACTCATATTTTCACTATGTTTAAAATGGGAGCATTGCAAAAAAATTTAAAAAAAATATTTTAACTTGTTTAAGTATTTCTTTTTAAATTATATTCACACACTTACTTTTTTTTTTATTTAAAAGAAAAGTACTTTTATTTCAAATCGATGTAAATGGACCCTAAATTTTTTATGGTAGCTAACCTTTGCTCACTAGTTTATCCAGAAATTAATCTACCCATTTGGCAATGTGAATGGTGATTTCAAGACCTTATGCACCAAAATTTCACATAGTTAAGAACTTGTAGTAAAACAGTATAATGCACTTGTTATATGTTACGAAGAAGCAAGAACTTGTTCTACAGAAAATGTAGCAGTTGCATCCTTTCCACAAGGAACACCACCAAAATCTTTGGCTAAACCAAAACAAATTCTAAGAAAGTAAAAGATAGTCAGGTGAATTGTTATCTTTCAGAGAGCCTGGTGTGTCTATATAGTTGTAAAACAATTTCCCACAATGTCATGGTACAAATAATACAAAATTCTTAGGATAAAGACGTTACAATTTTAAATCACGAAATTGCAACATCAAAGTTGAGATGGCCGAGTTGGTCTAAGGCGCCAGATTAAGGTTCTGGTCCGAAAGGGCGTGGGTTCAAATCCCACTCTCAACATTTGACCGTTTTATCATAATGTTCTTCAACGTAAATAACTCTTCCCCATTTCCTAAGTGTTAATGAAAAGGAACAACTGAATAATCAATAGCCCCTTAAAGTGATTTTAAAATTTGAGTGAAGTCTTACGCGTGTTTAGTTTTAATTTTCATTTTAAAATTTTTCTATTTTCAAGCTTTAAGGAAGAAAATAGTGAAAATTATAAAATAAAAATAAATAAATTTTGAATATGAAAACGGGAAATGGAAACTGATACCCTAATATTTCTAACAATTCCAATCTAGAACGTGTACATAGATTAGAGTTTCATCATCCCGGTTACTTTGGAGCTGAAATTTTGAACAAGGCCAAGCATCCTTAACTAATTAACCAATGTATCACAAAAGATATGGACTCAAATCATAAAGATGTTGATCAAGCCATACAGTAGAATAAAAAAGGGCACAACTAAGATATCCATCATCAAGGGTTCTCTTGGAACAAATAAGCAAATCACTTTGTTAATGTCATGCAAAGTCTCACATCCTTGTCAAAAACCATAGAAGTAATTCCCAAATCTGATTTCAGCGGAAGGACACATTGTTCAATGCATATGGCATCACTAGGCAAGGTAAACTATATTTGATTCATTTGATTGCCAAATTTTAACTCATCACATGTCATGGTTCACTGATGACTTCAACAATTTTCTGTATCAACCAATAATAATTACTTCATCAAGGAGATGAAGACATCAACACTAGCCACCATGCAAGGTAGATATGAAAACTATCACATCTTTATCTTCTAGTGATGTATTCAGCTGACCGCTTAGCTCCCAGTCGCAGTCATTCACGAGGACGAGAACTCCGGGCCGCCTGCAACACGAAACCACACGAAGCCAAAGTATTAACATAAAGAAGGCAGTGTACATTGCACAAGAGGCCCACCTAACAGGGCATGAGAAGGGTGGATGTACGCAACCTGTGACTTTCAAGTCACACGGCAGCAACCTTACCACTGTGTCGAGGCTCTCCCTCCCCATTCTCCAATATATTAACATAGTTAAACACAAATGCAATGATCAAATGAGAATACTTCACATTATATGCAGATGGCACCTTAGTTATTAACTAACTGTTAATTATTAATCTTAAAATCAGTTTAAGCATAAACTCCTTTCTTCTCAATCTCCTTTAAAGGGCATTCATACATGACGAGCATGACCAAATTATTCATCAATGCACAATTCAGATGTGTTTATAGTATCCAACTTACACAGTATCTCCTTTCATGAACATTTCAGGCCTCTCCTTAATCAAGTTCGTCCGAACCCACGACAGCAAATCTTTCATGGTTAGCTGTGTGGTATGAAGAGAATTTCATAAGAATGTCAAGCATAAAAGAATGTTCCATCCATGTATATCATTTTTCAATGGCATTGGGTTCATACACTACCTTGTCCTCTCCCTTTGGTTGTTCAACATTGACACTGTGGATCTTCTTGGAGTCACAAAGAAGCTCCAATCCCCCTCTATATAAAGAAACATGAACTTACTTACACCCATTTCAATAAAGCAGACAAAAATTAAAGGTTTAGGGTTTAGGGTAGTGTAAGATAATTAGATAAGAACACAAACAGATATTTTGAACATTTAAGTTATACAAAGACACGAATAAACCTCATATTGAGTGTCTAGCTTAAAGAACAAGATTAAGGGTATGTTGTTCCAATTCAGGTAACTTCTACCCCCCAATTTTACACCCCAACCAGAGACAGCCTAAGTAAAACAACCCTGTTTACTCCAAAATATAATCAGAATCACGGAACAATAATACAACAGAACCAAGCAGAACCATAATAGTCAGATTGGATTGGATCACACCAAAACCAAAATTCACATTCTCAAATTATCAGCTATAAACGATCAGCTACAAGACACTCAAAATCAAAAGAGACGAAGCAACAAAAAACAAAAATATACAGAACGGCTTACACCCCAAAACGTGAAACATAAAAAAGATCACTTTTTCAATGGAAAATCAAAACCAAAACTTACCCGAACTCAAGTGTCAGCTGCATATTTAACGTTGTTTTCTCAGAAACCCTCAAAAACCCTACGAAGAGAGAGAGAGACACACACACAGGACTTTTTATTCCAACGCAACACAACACAACGCAACAAAAATCAGCATTTTATGGAATAAACTCCCAACCGCACGATCAAAATCCAACGACTAATCATGACCGTCCATTTTCACTAATTGAAAAATCGTTCTCATCGGACGGTGGCTGAACCAGAAAGGGGGTGTACAAATCAACGGTCAAGATTATAACCTCAATTTCCTCAAAACACGACACCTCATTCATCCCCCCCCTCTCTCTCTCTCTCTCTATACTCTCAGTTTCTCTGCTTTTGCTAATCGGAAACCGCATCTTCAATTCATGAAATCTGTGTCCAAAGTTTGAATCTTTGACCATCTGGGTCGCTTAAAATACCTGCAAATTTTGCATTAGAGGGCTGGATTTGGTGCTTCCATTATTTCTCTTTTTTTTTTTTTTTTCTTCTTTTGTGATAATTTGTAGAGTGAGTGAAGAGCTATGGAATCTTACAAGAGGTGGGTCAGGCAGAACAAAGCCTATGTGCATTCCTTGGAGTCTTTGGCCAATGTAAGCTCATGTTTTAGGATTAAAAATTTCACAACTTTTTTATTATTTGTTAAATTAACTTTAATCATTATTTTTTGATTAAAACTTTAATCATTATGTTCTTACATGATTAAATTGTTTATCAGCCAGAGTTTTTTTTTTTCAAAAAAAAAAATTGTGAGTAAAGTCATGGATTTTGTGTTGTTACTAGTTTCAGTGCCTATAATAAGTCTATAACAACACAGAAGTACATGAATATATGTGGAAAAATGGTGATTTTGATATTGAATTTTTGTTGCTTTGTAATTTGGCTATTGTTGCATTAACCATTAGGTGGTATCCTGTGATGCTCCTCTTTCACTGGTAATCTTGTTTTCACAATTTAATCTTAAAAATGGGGAAAAGGTTGAAAATAATGTGGCATTGCATATCAATTGAAAAAGATCAAACAAAAAAGAGACACCTCATTTTTGCTGTGATTGTTATTATCTGTTTGTACAAATCTATGGAGGACATGGTTTTGGTATATATTGAGTATTTGAATGCATTACTTGTTATCTTATTGGGGGATTGAAAATGTGGACAGGGATTGACGTGGCTTCTTCCTGAACGGTTCTCGGAATCAGAGATTGGACCCGAAGCAGGTTTTGTGTAGTTTTGGTAACTTTTGGATACTTTTTGAGTTTCAAAGTTACATTAAGACTTTCTCTAGCTTCAAGCAATTATTTTTCTGTTTGTGCCAAAATGGGAAGAAAGCAAAAATAATGACCGCATATCTCCAATCATTTCTTCATGTTGGTCTTCAAAAATGCTTAGTAGAAAATAGATATATGTTTACTTGGTTGAGCGTTGTGTCTTTCTTGATCCAATCGTTGCAAAGTCACTCTCACTACTCATGTTACCTACATTTTCATCAATATTAACAAGGTCTGATTGTGTTTTTTTTTTTTTTGGCCAATTATATTTGGCTACGATGTAGAAATTGGTTCCTCATTGAAAAAAATATATGGCTTTATGCAGTGACAACCATTCTAGGAATCATCACTGCTCTCAATGAACATATAATTGATACGGATCCTGCCCAAAATATTACGGGCTCTGTTGAGCCCTATTCATTTCCTTATCCATTATGCTTATCTGCGTTAAAGGATTTGGAAACGTTAGTTGAAGTTGTGGCTCAACATTACTATGGGGATGAGAAGAAATGGAATTTCCTTGCTGTTACCGAAGCAACCAAGTAAGCAGGCATAATGCAATTTAGCATATCACCCTTCTTATTATCCTCAGTCTGCCATTATTGTATTGTAGTCATTGATCCATTTTTCTCATTATCTTGGGTCACTCGAACTCAGGGTACTCGTTCGGTTATCCTTGTTTCGGAAGAGTGGATATAAGATGCTGCTACATGGAGGGGAGACATCTAATGATGAGATGCATTCGGGTAGTTTTAGCTCACAACATCAAGCGGGCTTAGGGTCCAATGGGAATCATGGGCCAAACCGATGGAATCTGGAAGGAAGAGCGCTATCTGCTTTAAGTAAATTTGGAGAAAAAGCAAGGACGGTGTCAGATCCTGCATGGTTACGTAGGGTTCAACACCAGCAAGCAATTGTGGAGCCTGCAGGTAATCTATTTTAAAGATATTTTTGGCAGTTGACGTTAGCGTTACTGATTATAATGCATGTGGAATTTGACTAATAGTCATTTCCCTCTGCATTTTTGCAGTTTCAAGGGTAGAGAGGCCAACGCTTTCCACCATATTGTCCGAAAGGGGTCTTCATGGGGCTTTGTATTTGATTGGAGAAGTTCTATTTATTAGTAGACCACTTATTTATGTTTTATGTATTCGGAAATATGGTATTCGGTCATGGACACCTTGGTTCTTTTCACTGGCTATAGACGGCATAGCACACAGTATTCTTTCGCTAGTTATGACATCAGTGGCTGGTGGGAACGAGCTAAAGTTTCATCTTTCTGCCCCAGAAAAGGATGAGGTTTGAGTTCCTTTGGGCTTCTTGTTTTCCTTTTTCCGTAGAAACAAGTTTCTGTAGACTTTAGAGCCATACCATATAGACATAAGATGCACTCGGTTTCATGGCCGAGTCTTGGCCACTAAAACCTCATTTAGAATTGCCTTTTTTTTTTTTT
>QANU01006863.1:89425-112543 GCA_003254905.1 Nissolia schottii
TTATGCATATGCTACGGCATATTGGCAAGCATTTATTTTTCATTAAGCCATTTCATATTTAAGAACTAAAAAACAAAAAAGAAGGCATTTGATACTATCTGCCTTGTGCCTTGGATGTTTGATCAAAATGTCAATGTTAGGCACACTCGTGCGAAATTATTCACAAGCATCTTGCGCACCTTCTCTTTTTTGAGTCCTCATCTCAGCAATATACAAAAGCATGTAACAACTTCCAAAATGTGATGTCTAAGAACATGGTCCCGTTTATCACACACCCTTAATCAGAGCAAAGTTGTTCCTGATCAATATACCGAACAAGACATTATTGATGATAGTTAGTGACACCATACATTTTTATTCATGCATTTAATAGGGTTGATTTTGATATACTTTATCAACTAGCCTCACAAACACAGTTGTGACTAAGAAATTCTTCTAATAATTTACCTTTTTTCAATGTTTGAACTTCAATTTTCTCTTTGATGTGTAATTTGCATACTAGTATACTCGACTTTTGTTAAGTTTTTTTTTTATATCATTAACTAATCATGTATACTCAACTTTTTAAAATAATTATTGTAAAATTTAACAACTTTTAATAATGTGATAATATATAATAATTACATAATATATAGCATAAAATTTGATATGGACAATATATTAAAATTATATGTGTGTGTGTTTATATGTAAAATTCTTTGAAATCTAAGATTTCAATATACATATTTACGATATTAAATTTTTTGTTTAGGAGATAAACAATAAATTGAACAAAATGTTGAATAATAATTTATTTACCATCCATTTGAGAACAAAACAGCAAATTGAAGTAGAATAAATAAATAAATAACAGACAAAACAGAATTCAACTTGGCAAAGGAGTGGGTGGAAAGAAAGGAGAGAATGAAGGTTTCTCTTCTCATTCATCACTCACCACTAATCACCAATCACCATTCACCAACAAGCATCGTGAATCAAGCTTAGGAGGGGCCCTCCCCCTCCCTCGTTGAAATCAGAAACTCCATTCTCATCCAATGGAATAGTTCTTCCCACCATTCCTAACTATTGATTAATTAATTAATTAATTTGGTATAAACATTTTTATTACCCCCTTCAATTTGATTTCTAAAAAGATATTTTAACATCAATTTTGTTTTAACAATTTAAAATTTAACATCAATTTAATTCTATTATTACATTAACGGTATTTATAAAATTTGATAAAATGTTGAGACTAGATTAATATTAAAAATGTTATAAGTAAATTAAGTATTTACTCTTAATAAAAATTATCCACATTCAACTCTATATATATACACACACATATAACGAAACAATTGCGTCATTAGCTAGTAGGCAAAAGTTGGTAGGGCAATAAATAATAAACAAATAATTTTGAAGAAGAAAAATGAAAAATGAAAAATGAGAAATGGAAACACTTTTGTGAGATGAGCTAGAGGGGGGTATACCCTACACAATAAGGTGCACGAAATAGGGCCCCACAAGAGCAAAAGGTCCCCCATCCAGAAGCAAGTAGAGAAGAGGAAGTAAAAATAAAAATAAAAACAAGGTAGGGACCAATTAATAGAAAATGGGCCTTGGTCAATACCCATTTTGCCATTGGAAGGGGGGGGCCCTCTCCCATTCCCAACATCCACAATAGGTTAGTGTGATAATGGTTGGTCACACTTTGCCCATTAGGGTCCACCATTATTATCTTTTTAACTAATAATTTAGGTAGATAGAATGGATCGCGGTAAGAGAAATGTTTACCCCAACACAATTTTAAAATTTTACATTTGATATTAGAAACAAAATATGGATCTCGTAAGCTTCATTCTAAATATGCTCACGTGTTTAAGTTTCACAAACTTTTTGTATACCTAATTGTGAGATGTTAAAATTTTGCAAATACAACTTTTTTTCCTCGCATTAAAGACATGGTTTTAGGCTTATTGAGCAATTAATGAAAATATTTAAAAATGTTCTTACAATGTTCAATAATGTTAGATTTGCAAAAATTAAGATGACCTCAAAATTAGATAATATTTTTACATTTTAAGGGAATGTGACCTTGAGTATTTTTACAAGCATGACATTAATTAAGGAGGTAAGACAATTATTAAAATTATTTTTTCTCATCAACTTAAATTTTTTAAAAAAGTAATTCTTAAAATGATATAAAATTATTATAACCAAAATATAAAAAAGTTAATTTTTAAAAACTTTGATTTAAAAAATTATCTACGCTACAAAATGACAGTCAATATAATCTACCACGATCCATGAGAAATAAAAAAAAGATAAGAAATCACATTAAGGGGTCCACCACTAATTTTTATTTTTACGTGGTCCACTTACAAAGTGTGAGAGGAGGCCATAGCCACCCAACCCCAACCAAAAACCCAAGCATGGTCATTGCCCTAAATTTTCTTTGGGCCACGTGGGGTCCATATGGTGATTAATTATTGATTGGTGGAAAACCAGCCGTTGGATTGTCAACCGGGCCAGGGCCCAAAAGGCCCGTACGGAGCAACAAGTTGAAGGGTGCGCAGCCAGAGGCAAAAATTTACACACACGGGGTTGTGAGATAAAGTGGGGCCCCCTCGGGGGTGTGTGAGTGTGGGCCCATGAATGAGGGAATGGTTGGCATCTCAGCGTGCGCACCGGTGAGTGTTGGGCCCACCAATACTCTGTGAGAGGGGGGCCCAGCCTTCTTCAACTCTGGCTGGCCCGTGGGGTCCACCCTCAAGAAGGTTGCATGAGAGGAAAAAGGAAAAAGTGGAGCCACCCACCCATCACTTTCTTTTTTATCATGGTTTCATGTACAATGAGACAAAACAGAGCGCATAAATTATTATTTAATAATTAGGTTAATCTTGATTTTTTTAATCTCTGGATTTGTTTTGTGTACGGCATTAATTTATTGGAAGAAGTAAAAGAATGAAAAAAGATAAAATAATAAATAACAAAAATGATTTTACATAAAGTATGTCCTGGTATGTTTCTTAGGTTATTTTGGATTTACGCTAATCAAGCTATATTAAGTAACAAAAGGCTTATTATATTTGAACTCTTGCTTTAACTAACATATATTCTCAAAAGAAGAGAAAATTTTAACCTGTGTGCTCAATTAATTAGTTAATAGTGGAAAGATTCAGTAATTTCTTCTTTTAATTTTATATATGTATCTTAATTTGATATCCACTTTTCTATCATGTAGAGAAGAAGAAAAAAAGACGTTTTCTTAGTAGAAAAAGTGGGAGAAATTTTAGTGGTTGGATTAACAAGTATGTGGTGGTTTCTTCAAGAGATCCTAGCTTTTAGACACGTTATATAGATATAGGAGGAGGATTCCTGGGAGAGAGAGAGAGAGAGTGAGTAAAATGACATAGACAGTGAAAGAATACACGATATATAGAGTAGACAGATAGAATGATCCATAAATAATTTCGTTGAATCCACTCAAGACCAACAAGACATTTTGATGAATGAATTGTCTCACACACATAAAAAGAATTCTCTCATGATTATTTGTTGGAGTTATTCTTACTCTTTTCTTTTTCATTTTTTTAACTTTTTCATTCAAAAGCACGGGTTTGACTCGGGGTATTTACAAGGAGGATATGTACTTACAATTCTAATTTTATTCTAATTTTAGTGTGACCAAATTCCTTTTTTTTTTTTAGAGTGAATAGTTCAAGTGGCATCTCATTTAATATTTAGTTAATGTGTTATGTATTTGATCACTCAAAAGGAGAGAAAAATGAAAAATGCACACATAAATCAATGATCTTTAATTCAAATATTAAGATAAAAGGAGTAGAAACATGATTAGATAGTTTGTGTCTTTGAGTTTGTGAAATGAAGTATATCGTTTAATTTGAGCATTCAATCTCGCTATATTATTTTATTAAAGTTTACAGGATTTCTAGTAAGTCCATGGTGATTAGTTTGACAAAGTCAAGTGAACATTGTTTGCATCGATGTATTAACACGCAATAGGTTTGTAACAACCCAAAAATTATTATTGGCACAAAAAAGATTAGTTTCCTTACGAAAGTCTCTTAGAAATGCTTTTCATAAAAACATGTATTTTAACTTCAATTAAAAACAAATAAAACTTTATTTTCTAAATAAACATAAACTATTTACTTAAATACAAATATAAATGTAAAATCGATGATCGGTCCTAAGATCCTACTTATACACAAATGAAGCACTCTAGACATCGACTCGATTACAAAATAAAATAAAGTCTAACAAATCCTATGGATAGCTTCACCTCAAGGTAACTACTAATACACGAATCATGACGTCACTACAACTGATCATGATCTCCACACACTGTTGCTCTACATCCTAACTTGCAATTAGAGGAGGAGGATGAGGAGTAAGAATTTTTGGGAGAGCTTCAGTAAGCAAGTGATCACCCTTAGCATCTACGAGACGTTTCGAACAAGGACATGCATATAATACTATTCATACCAAAAATATCATAACTATAATACTAATACACAAGCTTTCGTAAAAATATTAAAACAAATAGCATAAGAAGGTATTTAGATAGACAGATCCCGAGCATTACAATCTACTTTATAACGTACTACCTAAGTATATAGGCCTCAATAACTTATGGTAATATACTCTATTTGAGTCCATAGATTCCTAATAGTTGGTTCAACGCACTACCCAAATACTTAGGTCCCAGTAGTTAATGGTAATATGATCTATCTAAGTCCTAGATTCTTGGTAGTGATACCAAGGGTTAATGTAGACTGCCGTTGATTTTCAGTTCTATCCTAAATATAACTTCTTTAAAAACATTTTTAAAATAACGTGAACATAATAACTAAAAACTCTAAATAACTACTAACCAATAACTAAAATAACTAACATTTTTAAACATGCACATGCAACGTGATGGTCTTTATACAATTAAAACAATAATCTCATGACTTTCTAAAATAATTTTCATGAGTTCTAAAATACTTTCACAAATAATTTCATAAATATTTTTTTAAGACAAATCTTAATTTCCTAAAAACAGTTTTTCATAAAACAAAATCTTATTTTTTCTATAAAAAAATAACTTTTCATTAAACAAATCTTAATTTTTATAAAAATGTGAAAAATATTAAAAAAAAATACTTTGGATATTCTGAAGTTGCATGGGATCCAGCAGCTTGTGTGTCACTCAGATTCTATGACGGAAGTGACTTTGGTTAAGCAAGGTACCTCTTCATTCCATCAATTTGTGCGGGGATTGTGTGTTTGAGGGGTGTTACGTGTACACTAAATATTGTATCAACACACAGTCATCACTATTTTAAATTCATCACATTTACTACTAATAAAATAACTGCTTCTACTTGTCTACTAATTATGAGTATTTTTACGTATAATACTACATTAGTTATACGTTAACACCCATTTTGTTGTACCCATATATTTTTCTTCGTGTTTTGTTGGATGGTAAGTCACAATTTCAAGTGGAGCATACCTTGAGCAGCAGATTGGTTGGCCAAGGGTGGGTTTGAATTACGTGCTCCGCCTCCTAGGATCTCTAATGTGTTGTGAAGTGATGCTTGTGATACTCTTTTTGTAAGGCCTCAGCGCTGTTTTATCTTTCAGACTATAATTTATTGTAATATTTGGTTTGAATTTTTTATATTTTTATTATTATTAAATTGATCATGCATGAGGAGGTATGAAATGATTGATATATCAAAAGTATAATCAATTTATATTGATATGGAAAAAAAATGAAAAGAAAATTACTACCTTAGAGAATTTGATTTCTAAAGAAAAAGAGTTTTTGTGTTGGTCATGTATTATGAGATTAATGAGAAAGAGTGCTAAGAAGATTAATAGAAGTAATATGGAAAAAGAATACAGAAAGTGATATTATTATTAATCTCTGTGCAATACATTGAACATCTAAAACTTTATTATGTAGGGCTAAACGAGAATAATATATAAATATATCAAATTTCAGGAGATTTCAGCTATTAATGACATCTATTTAATAATATTTTTCATATATCATTGTAGTATTTAATTAGTTTGACGAGTTTATCGAGTTAAAAGTTCAAGGCTTCAAGCTTTAATTCATGGCGTTTAAAAACAAAAAATAAAAAACAAAAATTATCAATATGGAGAACCTATGATGCATTTTGTCAGATAGGGTGCACCACACACCTTGTGATATGACGTAGATTCGTAGAAGATCACAAGATGTACCAATACACTTAATTATTTATGATGCACTGTAGTAATTCTTCAGTTTAATCGTCAAACTTATTTAGAAGAATAAAAGAATCGCCAAACTTTAAAATGCGTGATTAAATATATTTTAAGATAGGCAAAATTTTATCTGAGTAGTGTTAAAAGTAACTGGAATATAGCATAAAAAAAAGTTACTGGAATATTGAGTTTGACCAAAAACAAATCACTTCTAAAATTTTAAAATATATTTAAATGCATTTAAGTAATCAAAATTTATCAATGTAATCGTGAAATTTAAGTAAATTTTTTTGAGATATTGCACAAATAAAGTATGATAATTTTAAAATATATTTAAGCGTATTTTAAAGATGTGTGTATAGGTAATCTATCTCAATCCAATAAACTTTAAATTTTAATTAGATAGCCAAGATTAAAAATGGCCTGTGGTGTACCCTTCTTAACATAGCGCACCAAAAACGCTGCCTATCAATATATGCAAGGTTTCAAATATTAGGCTCCGACAACTTGGGGAGATATAGTGGCTTTTAAGTTGAACCAATCTTGCACTAAAATAATGAACATATTTATTAGGAAGCCAATTTTATATATTAGGTTTGGCTTAACTCAAAAGTCTCGTCACGGGCAAATTTATCTCGTCTCACTTACTTAAAATGCAAATACAATAACTTATTGTATTTAGTTCTCATAAATATGAGTTATTTTAGTTTTTGATCCCACTAAAATATTTATTTATAAGACCCAAAGAGTATATTCTTACGATATGTATGAGGATCAAAGCAAAATTTTTAATATTTATAAGAACTAAACACATATTTTAAAATACATATAAGGACCAAAATTTAGAATGATAGGACCGAAACAAAATAAAGGAATGAAAAGGGACTAAAACTAAAGAAAATTTGTTTAGAGAGACCAAAATTAAAATGACCAATATTTAGAAGGACCACAAACATATTTAAGCTAAACAAAAAATTAGGAGAGCATCACAAAGAAATATACAAAAGAAAAAAATAGGAGAGCATCACATAGCTAAACAAAAATACACATGCACGCAGCTAGCACGCGCTGATAACCATTGTCTTTGGATTTTCAAGTCTTAGTCATTGCTGTCTTTCTTTCTTTAATTTGACTCTTTTTTTCCTTTTTGTTGTTTGTTTTTCCTTTCATTCACTGAATATTTGTTATTGCTTGACACCAACACTTTCTCAGTCTAAAAAGTGGTAGAATTTTCCAACTCATTGTTCCATGATGTCATTTCTTCTTTTCTTCCTCATCTTAATCTCCTAAAGAGCAAAGGGAATTTCCTACATTTTGATGCATCCTATTGCCCCTTCTCATTTTTTTAAAATTAATATCTTTATACGCTTTCAAAGATATTTCACACCATCCTTCTTTTAACCTATGTGTGATTTTTTTCGTGTTTTAGCAGCAACTCTCCTTTTGTTGTTGAACACATTAGATAATATCAAAAGTAATATTACAATGATAACTAAAATAAATAATCTTATAATAACTTCGGTCATAAGTATATAAAATTTATAATAAATCTTATCAAGATAAATCTCACATCTTTAGTTACGAGTGTGATTATCTTTAATTAAAAATTGACATAACATCATAAATTAATTAATTAAATGCATTCACGCCTTTAAATTAGTGGGTATGGGCAGTGCATTCTTTTCTAAACAATAATACATTGGATGCCTACGTGTCCATTCAAGAAAAAGTAGAAAACCTTTAAATTAGTCGGGCTCATCCGAAATTATCGTTTACATGCAAACATTAATTGTGACAACTTTTCATATTTACATTGTTATTGTAAATTTGTAAATATATTTTATACTTTTATTATTTTTTTTTATAATAGACATGTTCCAATTTGAAATCTTGGATAATAAGACAATTAATTTTTAAATAATTGCGTACAAAATTTATATATCACAAAATCAGAGACATATTATTTATTCAAAACTAATTCCAAGTAGTAGGGAGCCTGTTACCTCTCGTGACCATTGATCTCACGACCTAGTGATTGCTCTTACACCCAGTAAAACAAAAGGATCTAAATTTAAATTATAGGGTGAATAAAAAGTTTAGATAATAAATTTCTAAATTGCAGTTGTTTGCACTATAAAAGTTAAAGTACATACCTAATTTTTTTTTTTTTTTTTAAGGTGACGAAATAAACAAAAACAACAACAAAGAAATTACACAATTATGGCATCTTCATAAGAAAGACCCAAAATATCACTCAGAGGTAAGGTGCACACCACCCTGCCCTCGTTAGATCTAGAGTCCAATTTAGCCAAGAAATTAGCACACTTAGTTCGTTGTACGAACAACGTGGTGCACAGAGACCTCCCAATGGCGAGCACGAATAGCACTGTGCATATATTGTTTGACGCAGGGGGCTTGATGAGGGAGGTTGAGTAGAAGCTAACAGACCCACCGCCACAACGCAATCAGAATCACAAACAATGCGACGCCAGCGTCTCTCCCATGCAAAGGTCAAACCTTCACAAATCGCAACAAGCTCAGCTAAAATGCTATAGCTCATATCAAGTTTCATGTAGAAGCCAACAAAGATGAAGGCATGCGTGTCATCTCAAGGGAACACAGCCAGAACCAATGCGGGTACAATTGGAAATAACACTAGCATCCAAGCTGAGTTTGACGGTGCCACCCCGTTTGCGATTGTTCCTCAATGGCTAAATTATTAATGCTACCACCACGTCTAAACGGATCATAATATGTACATGACCCAAACTTGGTTCATAAGATATTAACGATTAGTTTCTTTTTGTACTTGATATTAGTGGTTACTTGTTAATAGAGATAGAGATGTTACATTTTTTTTAATTAAAATTATTATATAAAAAAATATTTACATTTATTCTTATCATGGATTATTTTTAAGGATTAGAATGAGTGCACCTTAAACTCTAAAATATAAACACTTTAAAAAAGTCTTATAGAAAAAAATTGCTATTCTCTATTAAAAAAACAATAAAAACCTATTACCTCGCGTGTAGTGTTACAACTTTAACTCCACTATGTAGTATATAATGCTATGTCATTTTAACCCTTACACATGAGATCATTCCCAACGCGTGAGGTCTTATATATTAATATTAAATAAAAATTATCCAAATCAAAAGAAAACTGAGAACAATGATCTAAAAGAAAAAGAATAATTATTCCTTATCTCTCAAATAGTTTCATGCTATCATCAACTCATCATGCAAGAAGAATCTTATCAAAGTTCACTTCCATGCTCTTTTTCCCCCTCATCTCCTCTTTTTTTCACCCTCTTCCTCTCTCCCTCAATTTTCTCTCTCTCTTTTTATCCAAGCTGCCTGAAATAAGTGAATAACATTGACCAAAACTTCCCCCCCACCCCCACAAAATGGGACCCATCACGTGCAATAGTCATACTCCCAAATGGGTCCAAAACAAACCACCACCGCTAGATCCCTCTCCATGTAAACAAAATCGACGGTGTAAAGAGGGCCCCATCACCAATTTCACAAAACCAAGCCTTCTCTTCCTTCAAACCTCAACTTCATTGCTATATATATATTCACACACATCACACTTTCACTCATTCTAACCCCAGCTCAGAAAAACAAACGCATCTTCCTACTCATCATCACTCAAAATTTTCCTCTCTTAATTGTTAATTGTCTTTCTATTTCTCCATTTATGGCTTCCGAAGCTTCGACAAACATTGATCTCACGCTCGGAGAACCGAAAGAGCCCAAGGAGGAGCCCGAAACGGAGGAGGGGTCGGCGGCGGCGATACGCGTCATGCCGGTGGCGGTGCACATGCCGCCGGGGATGTCCACGTCCATGTCCATGCAAGTGAACAAGCCCCTGGCCCAAGCCCAGGCCCAGCCGGCCCAAAAGAGGGCCTCCACGAAGGACCGCCACACCAAGGTGGAGGGCCGGGGCCGGAGGATCCGGATGCCCGCCACGTGCGCGGCCCGAATCTTTCAGTTGACCCGGGAACTAGGCCACAAGTCCGACGGCGAGACAATCCGGTGGCTCCTCGAGCACGCCGAGCCCGCTATCATCGCTGCCACCGGAACCGGCACGGTACCCGCCATCGCCATGTCCGTCAACGGCACGCTCAAGATCCCGACCACCAAGACCGCCCATCCCGGATCCGACCCGGAATCCGGTGACCCGCCGGGTAAGAAGAAGCGCAAGCGGCCCGCCAACAGTGCCTACGTGGACGTTAACGAAAGCGCCGTTTCCGTCTCCGCAGGCTTGACCATTACAACGGCCTCCGTTAATAACAACCGCCAACCCGTAACAAACTCTGTAACCGTAACCGCAACCGCCCCGACGGTAACGCAACAAACCGTTATTCCGTTACCGCAAAACGCGGTCCCTACCATGTGGGCGGCGATCCCATCCAACGCGTTCTTCGTTGTCCCGTCCGTGGCCTCCGCGGCGGGTCCTTCAAACGCCCCGCAGTTCTTCACCTTCGCGCGTCCCATCTCCGCCTTCGTGTCCTCCCTCGTCGCGCCGGTTCAGCTACAGCCGGCTGGTTTGACCGCCGGTTCGACCGCTCCGGCGTCGAAGTCGCCGCCGCGAGCTACGGTAATGGCGCCGAGCACTACCGCCACTACGACGACGACGACGCAGATGCTGAGGGATTTTTCGTTGGAGATTTACGACAAGAAGGAGCTTCAGTTCATCTCACGATCGTCTTCGAAGAATTGAGAGAGAGAGAGAGAGAGAGAGAGAGAGAGGGGAATTATGGTTTAGGTTTCGGTTTTCCGCCATTGAAGGCGAGGTTTGGCGGTGGGGAGGGGGCACGTGCGCACGTGAGGGGTGGGGGGATTGAAAAAATGGCGGGGACCACGTGCGTGGGGGCGGGGTGGGTCAACACGAAAAGTGGAGGGGGAGAGGGTGGGACCCACTGTGTGTGAGGGGAGTGCTGCTCCGTGGACCGTGCAAGAGAGGGTACTGGTTTGCTCCTGCTACTACCACCACTGCTCTTTAAACCTTCCACGTGGAGTTGTTGGATTGGCTGGTTCGCTCGTGTTAAAATTGCTGCTCTCATTTTAAAAGGGTAACAAAATGTATTATTTTAATTTTATTAATAATGAATGTTATCCTTGTCAAAAACCGATAAGAAACGATTAAACGAATGTTATCATTCCAATTTTGCAAATATATTTATCGAATTTGTGGCCTTCATTTTGGTTTTATTTATTTATTAAGTTTAGTTTTGATTTATATTTGGTGTATATTTCGTTATATGATTGTCTAATTATGTATAATTAAAAGACATAAAAAAGTATATAAATCATTAAATTGTCTCCTCTATCAAATTAAAATTCTGAGGGAGATTATTTTTAAAAGTTGCGTTCCTAAAACTATTTAAATTTTTGTTTTTAATACATAAGAATAATATATAATATATCAAACTGTTAAGAATGATTTGATGATGAGAGACTTGAGTATGGTTATAATAGTAGGTTCAAAGTGTAAACCCCAGTGATCATCTCTCTTATTTTCTTAGATAAAGCATTGCATTGTCTGTTAAAAAGTTGTATGATTAAGTTGAAAAAAAAAAAACTGTATCAGAAAAAAAAATGAAAACTGTATTTTTGAAAAGATTTAATTTTATCACAAATTTATCATGATCAATTGAATGGTTTTGAGTAGTAGTAACTCGTGTATTGAGATCTCCAAGTAAAAAAAATAAAATAAAATACTTATGTGTGGAAATCTTAGTCTCAAATGCTTTTAACATGATAATTTTTCTCACTTTGTAACTATAATAATAAATAACGCATTATTTCATCTGAAAAATACCAAAGCTAGCCTCATAATTTATTATTTAATATTTATATTTTACCCTTTAAAATATATAAATATTGTTTTTTGTAATGCTTGAGAATGTAATTGAAGAATCAAATTTTACTAGTATCTATCCATTTTGTTCCATTTTTATCTTTTGTTGGTGAGGGGAGGTGGGGACCACCGAAGCTCGTGGTCATGTGAGGTGGTGGGTGAGGGACCCAACTTGGGTGGGACCCCTCAATGGGCTAATGGGACCGTCCGTTCTCGTTTTCCGAGCCTGCCTTTCCGGTGTGGTCCCCACTCGGTGGCGTGGGTAGGGGACACGTGTCGTGTCGTGGGTCGTTGACACGGTGGGGCACCACTTTGCGTCCGACACGTGGGGGTTTCATTGTGGAGGGGCCCACGTGGCAGGACAAGAACCCCCTTTAAATTTAGTGTTTTTGCTTGGACGGAGAAAAAACGTGAGGAGAAGAAGAAGATCAAAAGATTGATTTTGAGATCAGAGAGAGAGAGAGAGAGAATAATAATCAGTGAATGAATATGGTATTTTTCCGTATTGGTATCAGATGCTCAAAACTTTATAATTTAGGTTAAAATATTACTTTGGTCCTACACATTACCATCGATTTTAAATTTAGTTTTTGCATAGCTAAATCTTTTACGCAGTTCTTGTATCTTTTTTTTTTTTTTACTCAATTAAACTATTAATTAAAATCGATACCACTAGGTAGAGACCAAAATTTGTTACTACTTTGACTAAGTTCACGTTTATTAATTAATCTCCTTTCAAAGCTTAAAGATTAACAAAGTGAGTATACATTTTTAACAAAGCTTTTTTTATAACTATTATAAAAAATTGAATCTCTGACTAAATGATTAAAGAATTCAGTGATTTACTATGTTAGAAGTAAATCAATATTGAATTATAAAATAACTAAATATATAAAGAGTGATTTAACAACTATTTTATTTTTATCGACTCATTATAATAAGAATTTTATTTTAAAAAGTAAAATGAGAAGTATCATTACTAAATTTTATTGATTTAAAGATAAAATCTTTTAATTCGCCTTAGTATCCTCTTCCTATAAAGTTATAAGCTTTTCCTAGCAGTACCAAATTTGAAATTTGTGACAGTCTAGAGGCAAAGCCTATATTTTAAACCTAATTTTTTATTTCATTTCCATTTTCATCAATCTCTTTGGTCACAATGAGAATCCCGTGAGTTTGTGTTGAGAGTTTTTATTTTGGTGAACAAGTTTTGAGAGTTAGCATATATGAATTTTTTTGGATAATGTTATAATGTACATATATAATGCAAACCCTTAATAATATTTATGGTCTCAAAATAGGAATTTTATTTTATTTTATTTTTCTAAATTACTAATATTCAAAGTTTTTCACTATAACCAATCAGGTTCAAGTAAAAAAAATTAGACTATATTTTATCTTTTTCTATTTATAAAATTTAAAATCGAGACTTTTGTCAAGAGAAACAAATACTGTACCACACGAATTAACAATAAAATTAAACTATGTTGTTATATATATTTTTTCTTCATTTTGGTGCTTTTATGTTTCTAGTCTTTTTAAATGATAGATATTATACTAAAAAAAAATTATTGATATTATGACATAGACATGACATTGCGTTTGAGGCTTTGAGAGACTTACACCGTTCACAATAAATGAACAGGCTCTCTCTAATGTCACCTGTTTTATTTAACCTTTTGGAAAAATGCTTCTTTTGACAATGATATATTTATTGTGAAAGAAAGGATTGAAGTTAATTCGTCTACCATTTTCTTAAATACATGTTGAGTTCTAAGATGTGTGGGATGTGATGTATTTCGATTATTAATTTCATGGATGGATGTTACTTCTTCTTGTGTTTAAAATTATTTTTAAGTTGAAATGTCATTGTGTTTATCCATTGAAATGTTTTTGTCTCATGACTCATTTCTTTTTAGAATAAGAATTGAATTTTGATTATATTAAAAAAATTAATTAATTTTGATGCACTGATAATTATTGCATGTTTGACTTACATATTTATTACTTCAAAATTTTTGTATATAAAAAAATGTGATTGGATAATTTATACAAATTAAATCTTAAAAATAATGCTACAGGATGGAAAAAAATTGTAAGAATTTTGGGGGAAAAAAAAAACAATACTATATATTAGAGGGTTTTTTTTTCACATCTTATATCATATATCCACCTAAAGTTAACACGTCACATTATTTAAAATAAAAAATCTAAAAAAAATTAAAATGCTTTAGCATTCTTCTTTTCTTAAACTAAAAATATGTGTGTGTGGGCATGTGTGTGTATATATATGTTGAACAATGAGAATGTTAATTTTGGATTAGATCTTTTGCTGTTGAGAGAAAATAAATAGAGAAGTTGGTTTTGTGTTTTGTCCCTCTAGCGGATGATAATTCCAACTCCAATCCCTTTTTGGTATAGACAAATTAAGAGAGACAACAAGAATTTTATCCAAATTGTTTAGCCAATTTAAGTCATTTAGTGACACATAATAAAGACGTAGCCAATTATTTTTTTTTGGACATATTATGTAATATACGTCTGAATATAATTTTTCCTTTCAGCAACAGAGAAAAGAATTAATTAGAGCAGTATTGGTGATTGCAACAAACTAATAATCCTTGCCCTCTTTTAAGCCTAAAGAACCAAAAGCAATAAAGTTACAAATTTTCCAACAACTAACCACTATTTATTAACTAGCTATAATTGGCGTTTTTATTAAATAATACTCATTGGTGACTCTGTTTCTCAATAGTAAAAGTATTGTGCCTTACATTCTCTGATACAACTGAATCAACGATATATTAACGTTGGGTTGATCATTGAAGTGCTTTGACGCAAAGGTTTTAGATTTTAGATTTGAGTTTTGTGGATATAAACAAAAATGTGGAAAGAGCTTATATGGTACATGATTCAGAGAAAAGTGATGAAAAATGGTAAAGATAGGTGACTAAAGATCTAAAATATGAAAATTGTAAACTTTAAGAAGTGAACGTGGATTACTTGGAAGGATATATTTTTCATGTTTCTGGTTGCACTCAAAACATAAGATACCAAACTAGCAAGAGTAAATGAAATTTATGAAGAAAAATATAATTTTCTTTTAGAACTTTGGAGCCTAGAAACTATCCCTTGTAGTATTCAAGAGATTTAGGATTAGAAATTTCCTTTCTCTCTTAAGTTATTATGTTATATATTGTTTTGGTTCATATAACTCATTGGGATATCTCATCTCATCTTTTTTTTTCATACGCGGCTAATTTTGTATATATTTGTTCATTTTCCATGATAAATTAAAAAAAAAGTTAAATTTATGTTTAAAATAGAATGTAATAAGGAAAAAATATAGCTTTGAGTATAGTGTGTGTATATATATATATATATTCTCTTTAAAATAAACTTTTATCAAACCTGCTATAATTAAGGTTTTGATGTATTTAATTTCGGTAAAGTAAGAATATACAGTGAAGGTGCAAATTATTCATGTTTTAGTGGGTTTTTTTTTTAATCTATTTATTATTTAATTTTTGAGTGGGGAAGATGGTTGGTGCACAAAAGTATTCTTCTATTATAGCAATTAAACAAATTTCAACGTATTAAAACTAAAATTAATATTTACTTCAATTAAAACTAATTATGCTAGTTTATTTCATTGAAAAAGTTTATGTAATGCTAGAGGGGACCCCATGCTATGAAAAGACTTCTTTCACCACAGTGATATGGCAGTGGGGCCTATTTTGCCTAACACAAATATTGGTGGGACCACTGAGCCCCTTTCAAAAGGTAGCCGTAGAATAAAGAGCGGTATAGATCATCTCTCACTCTTATAATTAAAGGCTGAAATTAATTATTGACATTTTATTGAGGCTACCCTCGTGAGAGTTTATGAGCAGTTAGGAATATATTCTGGCATAAATAGTTGCACAAGAGCAAGGGCCACATCCTGGAGCCTCTAAGTTCTTTTCTTGGTTCTTTGTGGACTGAAATTTGGAGTGTGTAGGAACAGTAGTAAATAAAAAAAAGATTAAGATAACTTGTTAATTTGGATCAGCTCGTAATTGTTAGAGTGACATGTATTTGAAGTTTGTTAGACTTCATCTAATTAATTATAGTTTTTTTTTATTCAAAAAATTTGGATCTAGGTTTTGCTTAAAGAGAAATAAATGTTGAATTACTTGAACCAACTCAATGTCGGTGTGTTTACCACTTCTATTTCATGATCATGCATGTTTTCTCATATATAGATCCACTTGATATACAACTTAGATCATCTCTTCAAATAACAATATACAAACGAGCATGTAGATCAATTGGTAGAGGGTTGTTCTAACTTAACCAAAAATCTCATATTCGAGTTGTAAATATGCAATTGTGTTAAATCTAATAAGAGAAAACTTTGCTGGCCAAAAAGTTCTACTTGACTCCAACCTGATTTACCTTCAATTATATATATATATATATATATATATATATATATANTTGGGACATGGGGGTGTTAGTGTCAAAAGTCAAGGGTACTGGCAATACTTGCTCATAATGCCACCAAGAGCTAGGAACAGTAGAACATTACTCTTAAACGTTCTTGGAAGGAACCAATTTGGTATGCCTCTGTAAAGGGTTCAGATCACAAATTAATGAATTTAGAGCCTGAAATGTGTGATCCGCGTAACCATAAGAAAATTCAACAAAGAATGATATGGATTACAAGTTGGGGGGCTAATGTCTGGGGTGTCACATGTATATATGATAGTCAATTTGAAAGGTTGAAACAATGCGTGATTTGAGCAACAACCTTTAAAACCAACGGTCATTCTTGAGCAAAGCCAGATTTTTCTTTCACTCAAAGAAACCATAGCTAGTCATCACATTGTTGAGTCTCCATAGATTTTTCTACCTTATACTGGCTTGCTTAATTTTGAGTCTAAGCACGTGTTACTATATATAAAAAAATAAAAAGAATCATAATCACTTATAATTAAGTTCATCTGATTTCATTATTCGAACATAGAGATTTAGAGATTTAGATACTTAAACTAACACGTAGTAACTAACATTTTAAATAAGTGAAGAATTTAGTTACCTAAGTATCAAGTTGATAGCTTTTACTAATTTGTATGTCAATTTTTAACGCGTTCAACTCTTACATGTTCACATTTATTTAAACCGCACTCATCATGTGTCAGTTTGAGATATCTACAGAAAAAAAAGAAAAAAATCTCAAGCCCACCTATGATGCCCTTCTTTGCAGTAAACTATGGTTGGCTGCAATAACGGTGGAGATAAAAGAGACCATGAAGGATCCTATCTTAGTGGAAAATCTTTAGCTAATTCAGTTTTTTTGGTCAGAGATGCTCATGTTGTTGCACAGTCCTTGCAATTTGACCAAAGTAATGATTTCTGAAACATACATAGAGAGATAATGAATATGCAAAATGATTACAAATCCTTGAGGAGTTAATTTGATCAATGTATCCGCAAGTGAGAACTCTTGCCTTTGAAGATTAATGTGGCAGAATAGGCCACATGGTTCAAAAGAATATTCTTGAAAATTTGCTGCCACTAGATTGATCAAATTATAATATCACTCACAAAAGTTACAAAGTCAAGTACAAAAAATGTTTGCCAAATTTTTTTTTTTTGCTGCTAGTAAAAGTACTTTTGGAGGTCTTAGAATTAATTTTTCTCACCCCGCAAAAAAAATCATATTTTTTTATTCTATTTTTATCAAACTGTAAAGGTACTTTAACCATTTTATCTCTACTAACAATTTACTTTACTCTCTTCAAATTATACTATGCAATTTTGTTTAATAATTTTATATCTAAAAGTAATTTTATCTTATCATATCCAAACAAAATCAATTCTCTTAAATTTACTTTAAAAATATTTAAACCAAACACAACTCAATTATGTTACTTCAATTTTCGTAAACAAAAATGCTACATGTACACCCAATTTCATACACTCATACATACACCATTAATAATGCACAAACTTTATTCTCACGAGTGCACAAACATTACAAACTTGTAAATAATACTCTCAACTATACTTAGTTAAGTGCACAAACATTAAATGAGTTAAAACACAAACTTTATGTATATAAATACGAGGTGTATGATTTTTGGTGTACGTGTAGCAGAACTCTTTCGTAAAACTAATTCTTTCAAACATAATTCTTACAAAAAAAAAAGGTAAACCAAACCATCCCCTAACAAACTCTTATTTTTGTCACTAGGGTATCCCTTAGACCTAGTCATGTTTGTCTTCTCAAGTGGCGTCCTTCCCAAAAATCGAACCGAGGTCCTTCCCCTTAGACCTTGGTGCCATAATGTGCCTCTAACTCTACATTAATACCTTGTTAGTGGTCTAATAAACTCTAAATACTGGTAATTTTTAATTAAATAAAATTACAAAATCAAGGACCCAGGATGACACCTCATTAGTAACTGTTTTGCTTTGTTCTTCGGTAGTGCCCTTTTGGACTTTGGATTTTCGGCCCTTGTGGCACTCGTTTGTACAAAATACTAAAGAATTAGGAATGGCCCAACTTGGTGGATGCGCGTTGTTAGAGTCAAAGCTTTTTTTAAGAGCTCTGAACAGAGGTTGGGTCCACCATGGAGCCTCTATATGCTAGTGTAAACTAATTGCCCAAAAAAATGCAACGCAGTAAGAAAAACTATATAAAAAAATGTTGATTATATTCCAATGGCTAGAAGTAATAAAGTGTTGAATGTAAAAATACTGAAAATGAGATGATATTAAAAAAAAATTAATTATTTTAAATTAAATGAAATAAAATTCTTTTACTAAACTGTGATCAACAAAAAGAAATTAATTTTAATTGACATAGAAGAAGGATATCTTTGTACCAAAAAATAGAAAAAGATATTTTAAGAATGTGGGAGTGACGATGGAATGAGATGTAATTTTTGAAAAAGATTAAGATTTGTTGCTATTTTCACAAACCGGGAGGGAGTGGATGCTTTTTGCCATATTCTAATGGTTAAACGTGATAAAGTGATGAATAATGCTATATAACCAACAAATTTATGATTGTTTAGTGATTTTTTAAAGTGATATGCATTCTTCAAAAAGTCAATATGTATTTCATTATTATGACAAATAAATTTGGAGTAAACTTCCACCTAATTGTAGCAATTTTCTACTTGAAATGTTACAACTTAAGCGTAAAGTTGACCATAAGGCTAAAATAAAAGTTAAATATATATATTTAGATGACTGCAATTTTATCTAACACCAAACAGTGAATCAAAATTAAATTCTAAGAGATACATATTCATATATATAATTATTACTGAAACCAAATAACAAAACAACCAAGATCTTGAATTGGTGTCAGCAAACTTAGCAGCACTCTAAAACTAATCAAAGCCACAACAACAAAATTGAACGCCAAGATCCTCTATGGTTGCAGATCCTCTGCAACTTTTCTAAAACTGCAAAGGATCCAAATCTATATATATAGACTAACAGAAATTCTGATACCCTTTTTTCTGGGTTAAGTATGGTAGCCTGTGATATACAAGGAGTGTGTGTGTTCGAAAAGGGCAAAAGAATGAGCCAAAATGACTTTATAGTATTATTTACTATACAATGGATGTGTTTCTTCAAACTGTATAACTCATTTCAAAATTGTTTTAGCCTCTCTTTTGTAATATACATCGACCCTATACTTTCTATCCATGATCTGCGAAAAGAATTTTTCACTATCATCCAATCATAGGCTGCTACATCAATAAAAGTAGTTGACAGTGCATAATTAGATGACAATGCAAAACTTTTTGATACTGACAATGCATAGAAATTGAACTCTATAAAATAATGGCCACAAATGTGCAATGTAATCAAACTCAAGTCAAATGGTTAGATTCTCCTGAATGGCAATAAATGATCCAACTATCTTCCCTCCCACATCAGGGAACTCTTCATGGCCAGGAAGGGGTTTGACCTTACCCTTCCTATCAACTTCCACAGGGTACTTGAGCAGATGCCCTCTCATCTCCGTTATCTCGGTTGCAGCAAACTGTTTCCAGTTCATTTCGCCCATTGCCCTAACCCGTCTCACGCAGTCCAGGCTCTCCGGCTGTAAGAAGCAGTCTTCGATCGTACCCGTGTGTTCGGCCCACAGCGACATCCTATATCCATGGATCTGCGTAGTATAGTTTCGCAAAGAGTTGACGTAAGGTTAGCATACATGTTAAGGAATAATATTGTAGCTGTTAAGAATATAAAATCATTCATTTACCTCTACCAAACAACTTGGTATCACACCCTCTATAGTATAAAATTCGATCTTTGTCCTCGTTCTTTTAAATAAAATAGTTTGAATTTCAGTACAAGGTAGGTGGGTCTTTACCTATGTTACACCCGTACGGGTATAGGGTACAAATTTTTTTGCAAAACAGGAGTACGGATAGCCCGAATATACATACATACATACATATATATATATAAAATAAATTACATATAATAAAAAAGATTTCACAAGATTACTATGTATATATCCAATCCAAAATCAACACCACAAGAAAAAATCAAAATCATATTTCTTCATTTCTTTCTCCAAAAAAAATAAAAAAAAAGTAGAAGAGAAAAGGAACTGCAACTTATGTAAGTCAAACTTAAAAATAAAAATAAAAACTCTCAAAATGTCGTAGTTTTGGTCATCTGGCGTACCAAGTCATACCCAAAGTTGTACCCGTTAATTTTTTATTTTATTTTTTTAAAAAAAATTTGGGTACGTACCAACCATACCCACGGCATACCCATATCCGGTATGTACCCATATGAGTACTTCTCCAAAATTTGGAGTACCCATGCAACATAGGTCTTTACATTGTCTACGCTTCAAGCCCAATGGTTTTTGCGTGAAAGCGCGTGTTAAGATATAAAATCTCTCATTTGCCTCTGTGCAACAACTTCGTACTTTAGTTTGTTTTTAACTCATACTTCCATATGTTTGGAGAATGATCTCTAAAAACAACTGAGAAAAGGTATAAATGAAATACACGCACACACATAAAGAATTGAATGCCGTGAGTGAAACTTAAAATTGGTTACAAGAACAATGGCATCTCAAGCAAATATGAGATGTCAATTACTTAAAAAATCTAACCTGTCCGTGCGGATAAGATTGTTTTCTTGCCCAGGTATGATGAGGTTGGTAGGCTCCCATTGCGATCTCAGTGTCCCTTGTTCCTTCCATAGATCGCTGGTTGATGTTTGCAGACCCAATTATCACATATTCATCATCAACTATCATGCCTTTCGAATGAACATAAATCATAAAACGTCGATTGTTTCGACTAGTTGCCTGCACACAGAACACCAACATTCACAGTTTAAAATTGCTTTTGTGAAATGGAGAATGCATAGTGACATTCACAATACTAGTCATACTCATAAGCCATGCATTTTGGGATATTAAAAAAGGGTGGCCTAGTGCACAAGGCTCTTATCTAGTGGGTCTGAAGCGGGCGGAAAGGTGGTTTCCAAGATTTGGAACTAAGGGCCTCTAGGTTACAAAGCAGCAACCTCACTGGTGCACCAAGGCGGTACTGATTGTCTAGAATTTGATATGCATTCAGTGTTTCTCACTAGGATTAGGAAGCTTATTTATCTTGGCACTACGGCAGCGGCTGAAGAATGTATATGGGAAGGGAAGAACAAGGGAGCGATTCATACCTGTGGACTATTTGCGGGCGGCGGAGTTCCGGAAACGACGGCATTCTCATGCATATCTAAGGCCTCCCGATTGCCAAGACAAAAGAAGTTTAAATAGTCTTGTGGAGAGAATGCCTCTTCAAGCCCAACCTCAACCAAAGCCTTGTAAATTGTCTCATACATCATTTGCATTGTTTTGTTCTGCAAAAAAGTTATTGAAAAACAGAAACGTGTAAGAAATGCTGTAACCAAGTACTCATAGCTGCCAGCCTGCTATTACTTTTTGCGTTGACATCAGGCAGCCGAGATTTCCGAACAATTGAGTTCACTTTATTTTTCCACCTTACCTCACAAAAGTTTAGAATCGTGAAATAATAATAATAATAATAATAATAATAATAACCAAAAGAAGGTTTTATGGTCCAAAAAAAAATGCGTTGGTAATGGTTGCAATGATCTAACATCAAAATTACATTTTAGCATATTTAAACTACATATCAATTCCTTGGAAGCACAGCGATAAAATATTTCAGCAGCAAAGTGCAACAATCATAAATAGCCTTAGTTGTTGTCCGACATGCATGTAGAAGAAAACACTGGGACCTCAAGCAAATATGCGTACAGGAAAATTGGAACAGGGCAGTAAAATGGAAGATGATATCTCAAGTCATTCAATGCCAAACTTTGACCATGAAGAGGGTAATATGTATAGAAAATCGATTGATAATGTTCAATTGTGTTTAAAGAATCAAATTCGTTAGAGGAAACTCTATTTTCTTTCTGTTGTTGATTCTGAAATGTAACTAAAACCATACACTATGATCTTTAACCAAGGTGAATCTTTGTTGAATCATGTGACATGGATCAATGATAGAGGCTCCAGTGAGGGAAAAGAAAAAAACAGGCCAAATGGAACACAGTCCAACCAAAACAGGTAGACGAAGACCAAGTAAAACTTCAGGAGAAACCACTACAAAGATTTTACTCTAAATGAATTTTTTATGAAAATTTGGCCTTCGTAATGAGAATGAAGCATACCTGCCAAAATAGAATCCTCTGGGTGGCTGGCCCCGTTGGAACACCTTCTGGCCACATTGGAATAACAATGTACACTGCAAACCTCTCATTCGCTCTTATCTTCTCTGCAATCTTCAGAGCAATTTCCATTGGAATTAAATTATTAGCACCTGCAAAAACATGCAAGTTCAATATAAAAATGGAAATCTTCGAAACAGATGTTATTGACCTCGTTAATTTGACCTCTTTATATTTTGTAGAACCTCAATTTAATAAGTAAATGTAATTCTCCGTAAC
>QANU01006863.1:112615-133791 GCA_003254905.1 Nissolia schottii
AAAAAAAAAAAAAAACAACCCAAAACACTGAAATCCTCCAATCACCTTGCTTGATGCATCTTTTGGCTCCTTCGGAAATCCCTTAACAGAACTTGAATCAATTGACCGAAATATCTGCATTACAAAGTATACAGAATCACTAGTTTACTTTAAGCAGCACAACTCAAGCAACAACAAAAATAACCAATCCTTTTTGCACTAGGTAGGGTCAGCATATGTTAAGTAGCACAGATGAGAAAGATGAATTACTTCCAGAAATTCCAAATATCCATTCAGTATTAATGGAAAAAATACCTGTACATGCCAACTTTCAGGATTATCATCACCAACACTAGGAGCATCAGACACGCGTATAATATCTGGAATTCTTTCTAGCTGAAGCAATGCATCATCATATGAAGTTTTCAACTTTTTTAACCCTTTAGGTTTTGCAGCTTTTATCCAGCGCTCTTCAAAGTTGGTCAGAACATCATAAGCTGCTGGACCATCAATTTTAGAATGCAAGTCATGCCACGGCTCTCGTGGACAACCACCAGTATTACCCTGGCAATAAATAACCACACCATAAGAATAAATTGGACTTCTTGTTTCAAACTGTATTTAAAAAAATTAATAGTGCTTAGTTACATAGTTTCATTATGATTTACATTGCTTGATTCTTATGCTTAAATAGGAAGCATCATTAGCAGGAAAATTTTAGACGTGCCAGAAATGACTAATTTGACACATTTTAAGGCAAACTAGATAGCAATAACACCTCATGTTGGAGTTATACTTTACAGCTTTGTTCTACATGCGCTGCCATTCACTCACAGTTTATTAAATGAGTGATTGAAAAACCAAGTGATCGTGTAACCAAATGGAGTATGAAAATAAGAGATTACCACGAAAGTTGGGTTGTGATAGTCATCCTTATGCAGTGTATGCAGTGTCCTAAAGAGAGGATGGTAGGGAGTATCGTATCGCCCGTTACACAAATCAAGTCCACCGACAAATGCTACAATTTTTCTTCTGTTATTTCCAGCATCAGCATCCACAATTACAGTTTTCTGATGATGTGTATATATTGTTCCAACTTCCTGATAATTAGAAAAAGAAATAAGGTAAATTACCAACCTATCAGCAGTAACATGTACATCATAAGATATAAAGAATTGCCTAAATCATCTAAAATCATTAAGAGTGTAAGGAATCAAGGAATGAACAAATGAAGTATAATGAAATATTTCAATAAGTAAAGCATTTTTTAAAACCACACCTTTTGCTTGACCCAGCTATGTCGTTTCCCTGCAATGCGAGGACAAAGCATCACTTGCACAGAAGAGTGCTTGAAAAATCGTCGAGTTTCCTCATCATGAGTTGCCATGAGACCATCCTGAATGTACAGCAGATAATTTTGCATAAGTAAAACTAAAGAGAAAATCATGACCATTCTACTAAGAAAACACTATGGAAAAATTTTCTAGGTCACATAAATGATCAATATAACCATTTAGATAAGGAGAATAACAAGTTAAATGTTGTTGCTACGATTTTAAAACAGATTATAAGCAGAGAAATTTAGTGGGAAAACAAAATTGCAAGCAAGAAATGAAATGTGCCAAATCCAAATTTAGAGAAGGCTTCTTCTGAAGATACTTCCAATTCATAGGGCCATCATCAACCATTGGAAGGACAGAAACAAGCTTTCACTAGGAGTTATTGAACTAAATAACCAAGAAATATGTGTTAGAGAATAATAAATCTCTCCACTTCTGCTCATTAGTTGCCCTTATTAAATGCACATTCAAGAAATTGACTCCTGAACAATTTTTTTCCCGTAGGCGACAGCTTCCTGCACTGGGCCGCCCTTTATGAAGATACATAATTTTAAAATGTACAAAGATCCAAAACAAATAGAATGAAGTAATTATGATAACAGCATGCGGCGATGATGTGCACATGCAGATGATTCGAATTTCCAACCCCACCAGCCCTCCCAAACACAGAAATAAAATAATAGGTAGCACAAGAAATCGTATTACTTACTGTTTTAATACCGAGAATGCTTCTGGATGTAGGGTCATCCCAAACAAGGAGAAGCACTCTTACTCCTTCCTGCGACTTAGACCTGAGAAGATCACCCAGTGATTGTTTTGGATAACCGGCATCCCTAACCAAGCTAACTTGGTGCCACACTGACCACCCTGTAATATAAATCAAACGCTGAGCTTGGCGTATGGCCTCAAATATATCGAGCCAACACTTTCCATTAACATAATGCATCCCATTGTCAAGCCACACATTAGGGAGGCCATCCGGAGCATGGGCGTCTTGATATAGAGTGACATTTCCTCCTTTCCTCAATGGAAAATATGTCCCAGGGACCCCAATATAGTCAGGACCCGCTCCAACTCCTAGATGATACATGCTCAGTTTCTCCATTGGAATGTACTGCATGGAGAGACGCAAGACAGCACCAGGCTTACAAGGTTTCCCATTACTATTCAGAATAGGGTAGGTCCCTTCTACTCTTTCCCCCGAGTACAGTTGTTCCACCGGAATCGCCACAGTGCCAATGAGCTGTGAACCTACGACATCATTGTCCTTAACAACAAAGTGTACTTCAGCAGAATAATGCGCGACAGAAACATAGAAATGCTGCTCCCAAACAGGGTTCTCATTGTTGCTAATCACGAAAGTCCTCCCAATAACAGCATTTGCTATAGAAATTGATACATAAGGATCACTTGTAATCTTGCTACTCATTGTTCCTTCAATTTTATTGCTCATGTTACCAGGTAATTTACCAAACAGATCCCCCAAAGTTTTGTGAAACATGTCCAAATTTGGAAGATTTTTGGCTCCATGAACCCATATATCTAAATTCCCATGCAGGAGAAAAACCCTCAAGGACCCTTTATTATGCTGCACTGGAACAATCTGCAAACTCTGGTTGTGTACCGAGTCATTGAACGAGCCGGAATAAGCCGAAAGCCTAGAACTAGAAGAATCCCCCCAACCAGCGGCAGGGTTGGGGGGGTTCCCCCAACCCGAGAAGGACTTATTAGCACGACCATAAACCTCCTCTTTCCTCCCTTGATCCGGAACGGAAACCGAATGTGCAAGATGTTGCGCAGCAGGCGCAGGCTGCGACAGAGCAGGAGCAGATGGCGCAGGCGGCGATGCAGGAGCAGCCGGCTGGCTCTCTGAAAGCCGGACATTGCTCATCTGTTCATCCAAATGAGGGTAAGAAGAACCCTGATGAGGAGGGTATGCATTGTCACTATGTTGTGACCCCCCTAAGGAACCTTGGTGGTAAGGGTAAGGATAAGGGTATGGAGAAGTATAAGACGGCTGAGTCCCCAAATAGTCCCCCGGCGGCGGCGGAGGAGGATGCCGGTTAAAGTCATTATGGGGGGCTGAGGAGGGTGATGTAGGAGTAGGAAATGGGGGGTAGGGATGATAGGATAAGGGGTCAGAATGAGGGTATGAATAGTCTAAGCCTGATGAGTAGGAAGGTGGTGGTGATGTAGGGGGTGGAGGGTAGGAGTAGTTGTAAGAATGTTGGAGTGGTGGAGGGCCATAAGGGTAATGCGGAGGAGGAACAACTGCATATGGTGTACCTGAAGGAGGAGAAGAATGAGGTGGTGGTGGTGGATATGGTGGATGAGGAGAATGAGAACTAGGGTTTCCATGGTACAAATTTGGGTTTGGATAACCGTATGAAGATCCATTATTGTCCATTAATCAGAATTCAGAAAACACACACACATAAAAATTGAATCCTCAATTCCTCAACTCTCACCCCCCCCCTCGAGTGATCATGCAATTAAGTAATACCCAGATGGAATTAAAAAAATACAGAAGAATCTAATTGTACACAGAACAAAACAGAATTAGGATTTGCAGGCCTTGATCATGCAAAGCTAGTCAAAATTTGATTTTTAATGCAGAAAGGGGTAAAAGAGGGTAATACCAAAAAGGGAAATAATAAAATTAAAAAACAGATAGAAGAATTTAATAGTACACAGAGAAAAAACAACAAATAAGGGAAGTGAATTTTGCTGCAGGCCTTGGAAGGAAGGGTGGTGAATTGATTGGTTGGGGCTGGACACATAAAACTTCACGAAGAATTTTGGAAGATTATAATTATGATAATAATCAATGATGGGTATTCAATGGAGCGAAGAAACCTAGCTGAAAGTGAAGATTTTTATGTGAATCTTTTTGTGATTTTTGGAAGGTTCAACGAAGATGAGAAGATGAAGATGAAGGAAGATTCAGGGTATTGGAGACGGAAAAATGTTGAATCTCTCGCAGACATGCCACGTCAGCTTGGTCTCGTTGACTGCGTGGACAAATGGTTACATCGAATACCGGCATTCCAGGTTCCGAGTACATCGAATTGAACGTTATTTTAATAATTAAATCTCGAAAACTTATCTGATTATAAATATATTTATGTAAGTTTACTAAAAAATTAAACTTACATTATCTTCATCAAGACTCGAAGTAGGACAATATCTTAAGTATTAGACTAGCATCACTTTTTGTAACATGTTATACAATCATATTTATTAATATAATTTTATTATTTTAATTTTTCTTTTTAAACAAACCCTAAATTAAGCTCATAGGCTATGAGTTTTGATCTTCACGAACTTTGAAACCATTTGGTTTAGGAATCAAATCAATCAAATGTCTTATAACTAAAATGGAATGATTTCAAAATCAAATCAATTCTTATTTTAACTGTCTATGAAATTCATTTGTCAATTCATATTCCCATGACTTCCCAATTAAATAATTTTTCATTTATAAATAAAATGGATTCTCAAATTTTGGAAATGGATCTTATCAATTAGATTTTTTGTTAAGTATGATCTTTGACCATTAATTCTTTGTTGCGTATGTCATGTATGGAGCATACCTCATTAATTAATGGTGAGATATCACATTTAACAATATATGACGAGAAATCTAATTGAGAGATTCTATTTCAAATTTTAGTGATATTAATTATGTTCCCAATTATGTATTGTGTGTTGAGAATAATTCCTATTTAGTTGGTATTTAGATATTATTGGTCTTGTATGTTTCGGACATATATAGTATTTGGATATTATTAGTGTTTCGGGCTTAGATCCGGAAAGATGGTTGATTATTGTTGTTGAATGTTGTTTTATTGAGCGTGTAACAGGCCAGACAATGAATTTTTTTATAATAAAAAATATACAAGATAAGCCTATTAGGTTCTAGGCCTCCCAAACAGGCCAGACCAGACTAAAAAATAATTTATGACAATTAATAGGCCAAACCCTGACCAAAAACTAACGAGACAAGCCTTGCCTATTCTTATCCCTATTCACAACCACCTAAATTTGATTTGTTGTTGATAAGAGAGTCATTTTGCTAAGTGATTTATAAATATGTCTGTAAGTGTTTTGAAAACCTAAAAACATGTTTTGATTTTATGGAATTATCACGGTGAAACTCATTTAAAATGTATTATAATAAATAAATAAATAGATAGAATGTTAGCAATTTAATGTAGTGCTAAAGATACATTACAACCGAAAAGGATGTCAATTCGATTTTTGAAAGAAAAAAAAAATCTATTAAGAGGTTAGGTTTGTCAACACTTGATGAATTACTCTTTTTTTTTTTTTTAATAATAGAGTTGGAAATAAAAATAAATAAATATTATGTACTTAAATAATAAAATATTTTGGTTACCAATGAGAATGGGAAAGTTCAAACTTCCAAATCTCAGTTTATCTGAGTTTGTTATAAAAGCTTTTTAAGGAATCGATCCTTCTATCTTTCTTTTTTCTATTAATATGGTTGTATTCCCTTTTTATTTCATGTTATTTAAAGAAAAACATTATATTACATTATTAATATATATTTTATTCTTTCTGTCATTAATTATTTAAATTTTAAGAGAATTGGGGTCCATTATAAAGTAGTGAAAAATTATTTAAAATAAGAAAGTAAGAATATGTTCATCTTTAATAAATAAATTGTATTGTGTGTGTGTTCACTTTAAAGGGATCTTAAAGTATCCAAATCCACGTTAAATTAAAGATAGACTCCATATAATATATGGGAAGAAGCATTGCATTGGATTAATTGGGAGTACTTTATTGGTGGGGCAAGAGTCAAAACATTTATTTTTCCAAAGCTTAATAAATCTAAAGTCTCAATTGACAACGCAAATTGGGGAGAAGTGCGGGCCCATTGGGTTTAATTTTTTTAGTTCTTTTTTAAAAAGAATTAAGTTTTAAAGAATTAATTTTAGAGAATTACTTTTAAAAAAATCAAGTTTAAAAAAATTGATTTATGCTTGATTTAAATATTTTAAAAGTAAGCTTAACAGAATTGTTTTTGTTTAGATAAAATAAAATAAAAGTACTTTTGAGAATAAAATTTTCAAAAAGAATATGATAATTAAGGGTGAGTGAGAGATGCAAAAGGAAAAAGTGTATTTTTTAGGTTAAAATTGTAACTTACCTTTTTGAGTTTCAAAAAAGTATTCTTAAAACCAAGGAAAAATTCAAGTTGACAAAAGTAAGTTTGGGAGAGTCTAAAACTTAAGTTTGCAAATGTAAAAGTTAGCCAAACATAATTATTATTGAGCATTCTAGGCCACCAAACTTAAGTTTAAAGTGTCTAAACTGCAAACCAAAGGAACACTTCATAATTAAGTTGATGGTGTAAGCTGGTTGACCTTTGCATTCAAACTTATACTTGGAAGGCAAAGATGTGTGCCATTGATATTTGAAAATCAATGCTCAACATAGGCACACAAAACATGACATATTCAAGGTTAGGCAAGCAATTAATTTGAATTCTTCCGCACACGTTACTCGGTTGTTGCATTTTATTATTTTTTTCTTTTTGTTAAAATTAATTTTAATTTTATTATCGATAAACTTTTTACAATGTGCGTGATTCAATTTTAAGTATGTTATTAATTAGTAGGTGTTTTTTTTTTAATATTTAAGAGTCAAATATGAAAATACGTGACAATTTTTTTACACTAATATTATATTAAAATTAAATTCAATTAAAACAAGTTACTAGCTATATATGATTATAATTGGATCATTTGGTTACCTACGCTCCTTAGCGTCTGAAAGAAGAAAAAAAAGAAAGAGACGTGTGTATTTTTATTAATTATAAGCAACACTTATTTATTTATTTTTTATGTGTGTATTTTTATTAATTAGTCTTTTTTTTCCCTTAAATTATATGAAAAAAGCCTTTTACCTCTAAAAAGAGTGAGTTGGATGCTACAACCAACAATCCTTACGGTTTCTTTTTTAATACTAACCAAACAGTTAAAACAGACAGAGGCCTTTAATCTACTTTGAAAGAATAAAATTCTTGTAACAAAATTAAATATGAGTTTTTTTTTTAGCAATTTAACTGCGGGTGACATACTTGTATAATAAAATGTATTTATGTATAGTAAGGTATTTTTTATTAAAAAATATTTAGAAAGTGCTAAGAAATATTAGTTACTTCATTACTATCAATAAGGTGCACCTAGATAAGATTTTTAAAGTAATTTTATAGATGGCCTATCTTCATTTGTAATGTCTATGTCTTATGTTTACAATCATTAATGTAATACAATTTAACTTTTCAAATGTTTACAAATATTTTTAAAGATATTATCAAGATAATCTTTTTTTTTCCTATGTTCTGTGTGACGATGGTTATAATAAGAGGTTAATTCTATATATTATTATTTATTAGTGTAAAAGAAAATTTATACTATTATCTAATTATGTATTGATATATCAATAATAAAAATTGTTTGCAAACAATGGTGTGATCAATGTTGGATCACATTAATTGGAATGATCAATAAAATGTTGGTCGAGTAGTAAATAAACTTATCTCATTTTTAAATAATCTTTAATTCGAGATTTAAGAAAGTAAAGACTTGCATCGTAAGGAACAATAATAATATTTCAAATTGAATTAATAAATTCGATCAATAAAAAAGTCCATACAGGGAAAAAAAAACACTACATGAAATTAAATATAATTATAATGATGCATATCACATCTACAACAATGTGATGATTCATCCAAATAAAGTTCTCTTTTGCTACTCACAAACCCTAAACCCTTAAAAAGAAGACCCTTTTACTATTGCCATGTCACTACCATAGCGCTTCTAACATTATATTTTCCTGACACCCAAACAAGTGACCCAAATGATGAACTTCCACTAACTATTTTTCTTCCATATGCAACAAATGTCACGTTGTAACTCAATTTCTCACCTAGTTTCCCAAACCTCAAATTCCTTGGTTCAACCTTAATTGAAACCCCATTTGGCTCTTCAACCTTAACATCATAGGAGCTTGTTGGATTCCCAACATTTGTGACTACCCTCTTGAATGTAACACTAGAGTTTGTGCCACTTAATAAGACAGAAAATGAAGGGTAGTTCAAGTCACCAACTTGAAAAACTGAAATTTTGGAACATGTGAAATGACCCTTTGAGATTAGGGCAATTTGGGAAGGTGCGTAGTTCAAATTACACAAGTAGTTCAAGTAATCTTTTGTGGTGATGTCATAGATTAACCCTGGATTAGAGGCACATTCAGGGTTGACATGCCCTGAGCCAAATGCAAAAGGGTTGGCGAATGCAGACGGGGTGTTTGATCCAATGTCTGAGAGAGGGGAACCCCTGTTGTTCTTCGTGTAAGCCGTGGTCATGAGAGCAGATTTGATTGCTGCTGGGGACCAATCCCTGTGCACTGATTTGATCAGCGATGCTATGCCGCTGACGTGAGGGCAAGACATCGAGGTGCCGGAAACTATGTTGAACAGGACACTTCTTTTGTCACTCTTGAGCATGCTTGGGCTAGTTAAGGGTGGCCATGAAGCCAAGATGTTCACACCAGGTGCTGTTACATCTGGCTTGATCACGTCAGGCCCCACTGAACTCGGCCCTCTAGAAGAAAATGCCGCCATCACCGGTGCAAGGTCACCGTACATTGTCCCCTTGAAGGAAATTGAAGCTGTTGGTGATTTTGTGGAGTGAATGTAGCTTCTGATTTTGCCACTTGCTGAGGCACCTAAGGAAGTTGCTGGCAAAATGTGGGAATCAGCAAAAAGCTCTTCACCTTGGTTTACAGAGTTAAGCAGTATCATTCCCGCCCCACCGGCCTCTTTCACGGCCTCGCCCTTTTCAGTCCTTCCGTTTATTCCTCTCTCGCAGGCAATGATTTTTCCATTGACTAGCTTCGGATCAAGTGAGCCTCTGGTGCAGAACTGTGCAGTCCTCAGTGATCCTGCAGAAATGCCGTGCACAAGAGGCAATTGCCCTGTCTGCTTGCCGTTATACAAAGACGACCCTTTGAAAATCTTTCCGTTGCCAAGCTTCACTTCTGTTGGGAAGCTTCTGTCGGTGTAGCTGGCGGCGACGGTCATGATCCACGGGGCGACATTTCCAACGGTTGATTTATAAGGCCCCGAGTTGCCTGCAGAGCAAGAAACAAAAACCCCATTTTGGGTTGCCCCAAATGAAGCTATGGCAATGCTGTCATTGTAATAAGGCTTTGCAATGCCACCTAAAGAGAGTGACATTATGTCAACACCATCAGCAACAGCTTGATCCATAGCCGCCAATATATCCGAGTTGGCGCAGCCGAGCCTCCAGCATACCTTATAAGCTGCAATTCTTGTGGTATACCTCATTCCACTGGCTGAGCCGCTAGCCATGCCGAAAAAGCTTGCATTGCTCACCAAATTGCCGGCTGCAGTTGATGCTGTGTGTGTTCCATGCCCTTGTGAATCTCTAGCCGAGCGATAATCCAGCGTCTCGTTGATCCTTCCGGTGACTTTTTCGTACCCTTTGAAAAATGCCCTTGCACCAATGAGCTTCTTGTTGCAATTTGAGGCAGTGAAATTGGTGCCTTCTTCACAAGTACCTTTCCAGCTAGAGGGTACTTTGGTCAAACCTGAGTCCTGGAAACTGATGTGTTCCGGCCATATCCCGGTGTCGAGGATCCCTATGATCACATCTGAGGCCAAGTTAGGAGCACTCCAGAGTCCTCTTCCATTCTGCAGGCCGAGAAAACGCGGCGTGTGTGTCGTGTGGAGAGTTAATAGTTCATCTGGTATGGCCGAGAGGAAACCATCCACTCGGTTCAAGTATTCGAGTTGTTTAACGGAAAGATGGGCAGCGAAACCAAACATGTTGGTTTCATAAACATAGAGAAGCTGAGGGGCAATCTCTTTGTCTTCTTCTTCCGGCGAAGCTTCGGTGATGAAATCAATGACTGATTGAGACCATGGTTTAGTGCTGTCTTGGGAATGAATTGAGGCACTGATCTTGGTCTTGTCCATGTGTATTATGTATGTCTGTTTGTCCATAAGAGAAATTGAATTTGTCACCACCATAAAGGCCGAACATAGTAGGAGTGTCCTAAAGATCATGTATAGTAGGAGTGTCCTAAAGATCATGTTGCCTGCAAGAAAGGGACAAATAGAAGAAACAAATCAAACATTTTATCCCTTTTTAAGGTTCTAAAATGTATACATAATTTGATTTGTCAAATATAACTAGGAAGCAAAAATAGTGATACCATTTATCAGATTAAGTTTTCTCTTATGTAACTAACATATTATGTACTCTAGAAGCATTGGTAATTGAAAAATAAAAAAAATAAAACACTATGCAAAGTATGCAAAGATGTGAATTGTATACGGCTATGAATATCAGAGAATGGAGGTAGAGGTTCGAAACCTTTTATGTTGCCCTTAGCACAAGAACATGAGGGGAAAAAAATGGGGTGAGGGATGCTAGTAAACTTCAGACATTGAATCTTAAATAAGCACATGAAGAAGCTATGGCCATATATAAAATGTCTGAAAGCTTTTAACTTTTCATACATGCTCATTGCAGTTCAACTATGAGTCCACCTTTTCTTTTCTTCCTATTCTTAGCTTCTACTTCAAGACTTCATACTTTGATATACATATTGTGGAAGTGCAAAAGGTTTAATCATGTGATGCAATTTTATATTAAATATTGTAACTATTTTCGGTGCCAAATTATATCAATTATCGCAAAAGTTGTTTCCAGGTTTACTTTTGCAGTTCTTTTTTCCCCTCTTTGTAGAACCTTTCTAACATTTTTTCTTCACATTTGTGACCATTAAGATTATTTCTTAATTGAAGTATCCTTTTAGACAGGGTTATGGCAATTCTCATGTCGACCAAAAGCTATAACAGTAAGTAATTGCACTATTTATTTAAATATTAAGTCCATCAAGTCTTTAAGGCTTTGACAAAATAAGATGGTGGCCCAGATTAATTAAGTACCTGAAAGTTTGTGTACTTTTCAGTTTTAGCTGTTATTCTACATCATGTGGATTAACCAGAGACACCCCCAGATTGTGCATTATGGCAGGAGATTCATATAAATTTTCATCTCCACTTTTGCTGTGGATGGCATTTATGATAGTTAATTGGATTTCTACAAATGCTAAAATAAAGAGTGAATGCTCACATTGGTCCTCCAAATGTACGAGATACATCTAACTAGTATTTAAATGACTTTCTACTTCAATTTTGGTCTTCATAATTATTCATCAATTTAAGTACTAAATTGATTTCAAATATAGATTAAAGGAAAGAAATTGATGTTCATTTTAAACATTATGGGACCAAATTGATGTCCAAAATCTTTAGAGAGCAAACGTAGTAGCACATGTATCTTTGGAGGATTAATTTGGATGTTTATTTCAGAAATACATTATAATTAGTGACTTAAAATCTATGGTTCTAAATGTTTGATGGTTAATCATTCCCACATTAATGTATTATATATATATATATATATATATATATATATATATATATATAAAAGGAATGTGTAAACCCAAAAGTTACAACAAAGGATCACTACTAAAAATTAATAATGTGAGATTTGTAGAGACCAAACTTCGTTAAAATCTCTATTATAAAATTAACTTCAATAAAATAAAACTCAAATGGAAAAAAAAATACTCAACCTCTACAAATTATAAGGACCACCATATAACATTAATATGTTATATGCTGTTTAATTAATCCTAATGTCATCCTCATCCTTATACATTTATAGCTAAAGCCATAAACAAGTACATATATGAAGGGCCTTAATTATATGTCGTATTCCTTATTCATGAACATCCATTGAATCATTATATGTTTGCCAATTGCCACACATCAATTGATGAAAAACTAATCCATCATTCACTGGATGAAGAAATCAAAAGGGGGCTTTGATATGATGGCCTTGCCCACTTAAGTCCAAGTTAGTGGAGTATGTAATAATCAATTTTATTACCAAAAGGGTTAGCAGATAATAGAATTTTTTGGTTTTTTTAAATAACTCTTATGAATTCTTCTCAGCACGCTCACATTTTGGTTTTCATCATTGTTGTTACCAATTTTCTATGTTTATAGCTTTCTAAATAAGGTCAATTAGCACGTGTCAGCTACGAATTATTTAGGGACCTCCAGTTAAGTGTTGCATAAGCCTTGTATTCATGAATATTCTTGTACTCATTGACATTTTTCTGCTGACTTTGCACTCATTGATCGATATATTTTTGGACTAGACATATTATATGTCTTCTAATAAAAGTTAAACTCGACTCATTTGATTTACTCCTTAGCACAAAATCAAAAGCAATGTAACTTGAGCTACTAATTTTTGGCTTAATAAATATTAATTTAACATCTCATATTTAGATATATTCACAATAGTATCTAAATAAAAATTGGTGGCACTTAAAATAAATGAGTATATCTTAAATAAATTTAATGGGTCATGCTACTCTTATCATGAGTGTGGTTAAATATAAAAGGTTAGAATTTTTTATTTTTTTAAATGAAAAGTTTAGGTTGAGAAGAAAATTAATCTTAATCTAAAAGTTAAATGACATTTTAAAATTATCAAACTCTTATAAAAATATTTACCCATCATTCATTAATACAAAAACTAAGAATAAAGCTATATGCTGNTAAAAATTGAAGAAATTATGTAACCAAACATAAATTAAGGCATCACTATAAACATTCTTATGATTATTTGACAATATTTAAGTTAATACAATTCTAAATTGTATTGTTTAGAGTAAAAAAATATGGAGTCCCCGGAGACACGAAATAATCCGCCAAAAATAATATAAAATGGAAGGCCCAAATGGCAACCCAACAAACAATTTCATATAGACTAAACCAAAAGTAGCAACGATACATAAAAAATACCAACCCTGCGCATAAGCAAGTAATGATAAATGGTGAGCAAGGTAGCTCCGTTGTTGAGTTGCAGGGCAACAAGATGATGAGTGACCGATGACGCATCGCTCCTTCTCCTTGCTCCACCTCTCTGGATCCTCAACATCCAATTCCGGCGCCACTCTCGTCACCCTCCGTCATAATTCTCTAATCCTTTTACTAACAACCGCATCTTTGTCATTGGCTCCTGAAATGGCCGTCTTCGCATCACCGACAACATCATTCTAGGATCCTTCTGACATAAGTACAATGTCCTAGCTCCCTTGTCGTCTCTGCTCGCATCCGCATCCGCAGTTATTGTTACCCACACTGCCCACAACGTTGAGGCTCTTGACGACAACATGAAGTGTGCTGCCCATTTGCGAATCCCGTTTCATGCACATCACAATGACATTACCGCTAGAGATGCAGAGGTCACAACAACTCTAACAACTATATATTGGGTTTTGTGTATGTTAGCGGTTGTAACTATGATCAGGTGGGTAGTTATTTTATTAGATTGTTGCAACACCTATTTGGTTTTACATTTAAAATGAATATTTTTGATTAATTTTTTCACATTTCAAATTTAGCTACGTTCAAATTATTTTGTATAACCATCAAACTGGATCATTAATGCTTAGGACAAGAACCAGGAAAATTAAAACACATTTTATCATTATATACTAAGTAGTACTAAATGTTGTCTTCTTGATCTCTCTCTATCATTATTATGTTATGCATATTTGAATTCTTTAGTTTAGTGTTTTTTTTTCCCTATTGTAATGGATGACGATTGTTTGCTTTATGTCATATTCGTACCTTGGTAGTAGGTTCTTCCTTTGCAATAACAAGCACAAGAAACTAATATTAAAGATAATCAGATTGAAAAGACATAAAGAAGTACTAGTAAATAAATGTGTTATACAAATGTGGCTTCATCAAATGATTATGGGTCTTAGTCAGAATCAATTTTTTTTTTTAAATTTGTAATTTGTAATTTTTTAAAATATCCACCAGTCTATGTAAATTCTTACATTTTGACACATCGTGAAGAAGTTCAAAATATGAAATGTTATAATCTAAATGTTGTTTGGCATAATTCCTCACGGGTTTCTTCTAAGTAAATGAGTGTAGTTTATTTTCTTATTTTTCAAATCTAATCATGTAGTATATACCAAAAACGTTTTGGAAGGTATATTTAAAAGATTGACACTTCAATTATTTTATAACATTGTCAAATTAACTTATTAAATTTTATACTATTAAAGTAACACACTAAATTATTTCTTAAAAAATATAAATTCATTTCAACATTTTTTTTGCTTTCATAACGCGTGGTCTAAATCTTGTATAATAAAATTAAAGATGTTCACAAGTAATTCGTAGAGGGTACGCGGTTACCTGGACAGTAAGGAAGGCACCTTGACGGAAGCTCGAGGTCTGAGGGCGAAAGCTCTGAGCGGGTTCGGGGACTCGGACGAGAGCTCCAAGCTGGTTCCTTTCGGAGAGAGTGTGGCGGCGGGGTGTACCTGCAAAGGCACTCCGACGCTCAAGTAAGCACAGGGATTAGGAGAGTATTCTATGAGTAGAATGAGAGGTACCTGGTAACCCAAGGGGTCGTGTGCTTTTATAGACGAGCTTAGAGTGCAAAGATAGAGGTAAGATAGAGATAAAACGAGGGGATTTGCTTATCTCCTCCCGGTTTATCTTTCCCCGGTTTATCTTTCCCGCTTATCCGGGAGTTGGTTGCGGACTGGGGAGGAGAGATCGCTGCTACCTTCTCTTAGCCTTGTTGGGCCGAACGGGGTTCGGAGGTTTTGGGCTTGCGACCTTCTCTTCTTCTAAGTGGCACGAGACTCCCTCCCTTTGGGCCAGTTTGGCCAGGCGGGGAGAGCTTCTTTTTCTCCTTAGCGGGTTGGGCCCTTCGGGCCTTTTAGAGAACGGGAGCTCGTCTTCCTCTTAGAGGGCTATAACTCCCGGACCCGGTTTTTAGCCCGTAACAAATNAAACCAAAAGTACCAACTATACACAAAAAATACCAACCGTGCGAATAAGCAAGTAATGATAAATGGTGAGCAAAAGGTAGCTCCGTTGTTGAGTTGCAGGGCAACAAGATGATGAGTGACCGACGACGCGTTGCTCCTTCTCCTTGAATGCGTTTGGAAAAAAAAATAGGATTAGAAAATTCTCTCCCAAAATGAATGAGTTTATGATAAGAAATTTAATTAGGTGGATTCGCTAAAATAAGCATCAACTCATTAAGAAGTCTCAAAAGCTTAAACTATTAAACACCCTTTTGACAAAGATTTAATCTTCAATATTTAATATGTATATCTTGACATGTGAATATTTTTAACACTATTAGACACCCTTTTGACATAGTCAGATAGATTTGGTCTTCAATATTCAATATGTATATCTTGACATGTGTGAATATTCTTAACTAGATGCAGGACAAACACTTGAGTTTTGACAAATCCAAATGCGTAAACTTTGTATTTGTTGTTTCTCGGCCTAATTTTGTCCCTCCAACAATTTCGACCAAGTAGTGTTATGATTTGTAAGGCATTTACATGTATCAACATGTACTTGTTATTTTATTAAATTTCACCCACATAGAAGTAAAAAGTTACTAGAGTGTACTGTTAGGAGAAATTCTTACGGTCTTAGAGCTGAAACATTTATATTGACTACTGAAACTTCATTTATTGTACGCTTCATAAATGACCTTTACGTTAGAAGGATTTGTATTAATAGTTGAAATATCATTCATTGCCCAATCCCAAATATATTAGTGTGTGATACTTTAAAACTACATAAAAATTTCACAAGTAAATTACTTTAAACTCTCATTTATAATAGTGAAATTGTCATCTTAAATTTACATTTCTGTTGAACCCACAACAATCACACACATATATATCATTAAAAATTATTGCATACTTTCTCTAAAATTTTCATGAAGTTCTCAAAATTTTCATGCAAACTTTGTTTTTTCAATCATGTAAAAAATATATTCTCGTCACATTACATGTTTGATAGTTCTAAAAATTTTTAATTTACAATTTTTTAATGTTATTATTATTTTTTATAATTTATTACATATGACAACATATATACCCAAAAATAAAGATGTAAAAGGGACAAGAAACAATCAAATAAAAATTAAATAAATTATATACTTTTGATGTATTTTAAAAGGTTTTGCATTTTAATTGGAATAAAAATAAAAAATATTAATTTTGGTATACTTCTTTAAATTAATTCTTATAAGAAGTTGACCATGGAAATTCACATTTGAGAGCATGGCAGTGGAAAAGCATAATTTTATTCAAAGAGGTCAACCAGTACTATCCACGACTACAAAAGAAACAATGGGCTTCGTAAAAACACCATGGCGTCACACATTAGTTAAGAAATTAAAAACAAATTAATGAATTTTAAATCTTCATTACATTTCGACCAAAAATAAAAAAAGAAGTCTTTAATACATTAACAATATTAAAAACTTTAAACCAGTTTACTTTATCGGTTCAACTCTCCTAAAAAAACAAAAAAGTCTTCACCTTTTCTTAAGCAAACAAAAAATGTCCAACATGTTTATCTTTGTTAAAAAATTTGTTTTCCTAAATAAGTGTCTTAAGGTTAGTTATTACCAAAATCCTTAAATTTAAACATGTTACCATAAATATTCAGGGAAGACATTTTTTAACTTTTTACACTTACACTTTGAAGGGGAAAAATATGTCAATACTTATTTTTCTTTATCAACAGGCAGAGAAGTGCACCTAATTACAACATGGTCAAACTATCCAATCCCATTTTGAAACAATCCTAGTTATTAGGCATGATGATGAAGATAAACAGTGTCTCAACATATTGGGAACATTTTCAGTGGTAGTGGCCTTCTCAACAATGCAGCCACAAGACTCTATTAATCTTGATAACTTTTCTGAAATGATCTGTCAATAAACAACAAAGAAATATTATATTAAGATATTAAAAAGTACATTAAAAATCAATTTTCATATATTTTGATAACTTTTTAAAAATAAGTTAAATTTTAAAAAATCAATATTGAAAGCCTTATTAGGCGGAATTGGAATCAAATTTTCGTTGCTGAAATTACCAAGAGTTGATGCTATGATTATCCTTGATGTGGACTCCAAATTCTCAAATTTCTGGAGAAAAGAGAGCATTGCTGAAATCAATACTCCACCACCATCCAGATCCATAATAATCACTTCCCGCACTAGTGACATTCAAATTTGAATGCACTATTTGAAGTAAAGATACTTGAAAAATGAGAAACCATATTTGTACCCTTAATTTCAGACATCACTTGGACATTTAGGAATATATGTATAAATAACTAAGAATGTCAGTTTTTTTTTATGCTGAATATGGTAAGCGTAACAAGATAACTAAGAATTTATGTAAAATACTTTAACAACTGTATTCACTAGTCATATAAATGAAATTCAAAGTCGCTAGCCCATGATTTTCATATATTTTCCTATGCAGATTCATCGTATAAAATTTCCAATTATTACACATGGTTCGCTATATGTCTAATGATGTATAATAGCACTCCTTGAAAATTTCAAAGAAAAATGAGAAATGATAGGTGTACTTGTTTTCTATGCGACACTGTGCCGTCACACATTAGATCCGCCATTAAATGAGATCCTAACAAGGTCCAAACTCCATTGGATCTCATCCACCATGAGTCGACACGGTATCCTACGAGAAATGATTACAAATAACACACTCTAAGAAATATGTGTTATTTACCTTATGATCTTTCAAAACAATAAAGGCCTTAGGATATTTGGCAGTACCAAAACCATTTTCAAACAATGCCACCATAGCATCCAACCAAATCAAATGCTGGAATGCAAGAAGGTAGAATTCAACTCGGAGATGCTTTGGATTCAAATGGCTCAGAGAATGGAATGGCAACACATTGGATGCATATTCCATTGATTGAAGATTTGGACATTCAATTTCAACCACTTCCTTCATGCTGATCAAGCTTCTAATAACCAACCTCTTGAGGCTTTGACTTGAAATCTTTACGTTAGTGAAATCCACAAAATCAACATACTCAAGAACCATTTCCTCTACCTGAATGAAGGTGGAAAATCTCATGAAATGGACTATCAGGTCTAACACCACAGGCTTCAAGCTTCAACTTTTTTAGTGTTTTGAATGCTCCAAGCAATGTGATGATGCCACTAACATAAGAACCACTGACATGAACAAGAGAATGATTGAAAGGTTGTTGATCCAACTTCAACTATGCTGATTGACCTGCAGGAATCCAAGGAAACCTCTACAAGCCTAACAAGGCTTGATGCTTGAAGATTAACCAAGTTTTTGCAGCCTTTGATCCTCAAAACCTCAACAAAAGGACACCCTGAGAATAAATGCTTCACTGAATCATCATTGACATTTTGAGTGTCACAAAGGGCCAATGATCTTAGAGCATGAAGAGTTATCTATGCAAGGATCTATCAAAAGGGACCCTGACAAACACAGTTCATGAAGCATATGAGAGGAAAGAGCATAGTGAGGCAAAGGGTAACTAAGGGTAACAAGGTCCATCAAATTTTGATATCATGTGGAGGCATAGAGTATGAATTCCATTGTGAATCACATCATGTAGCCATTGATCTACTCTACCAAACTCACTTTCATGATCAGAATCATAGGTGCAGAATGTCAAGTCAAATTTTCTTAGCCTTGGAGGTTGTTGTTGCTTCTGATGCAAGAAACTCTTCAAAGAATTCTCCACTTAGTCCATGAATAACCCCTTTTTCAATGATGTCTTAGGCAAAAGGATTTCTCTAATCATTCTATTTTTTATGATGCCATGTACTTGAGGGTCAAACTCAAGGTGACTGAAGACCATTAAGGGTTTTGTTGCATGGAATTGTCTCCATGCCTATGAGAGGACACAAGTTCTTGTGAAGTCTTTGTTTGGGAGAAAAGAGAGTATGTCATGAATTATTGGTTCTGGCAACTGAGAAATCATGTCCATGTTTCCAAGAACTTCCTTTCTCTAAGTCATTAGAGTAGTCCTATATAAAATCAGCTTGTTCGGTGCATGAGACTCTTATCTGGCAGGTCCAGAGATGTACGCAAACTCACCATTCCAAGTGAAATAGGTTATTTCTAGGATTTGAACTAATGACCTCCAGGTCACATGGCATCAATCTCATCTTTAAGCCGAGGCTTGCCCTCCTATAAAATCAGCTTGCCTGATACACCAAGCTCTCACCTTGTGTGGTCTAGAGAGGGAAGATGTATGCAGCTTCGTCCCCTACAAGTGCAGATGTTGTTTTTAGGATTTGAACCTCGTGACTTCCAGGTCACGATGCAGAAACTGTATCATTGCGTTGAGGCTCGCCCTCCTGAAAAATCAGGTTGTAAATACAGCAATTAGCAAAATGTTCATCTGAAAATGCTTACCTTTGTTCTTTATTTTGCAGGAATTGAGCCATATTGATCTCACATAAGTTCTAGGCTTCAAGTACATTACCAATGACCATCTTGTTTGGACTTCAACTGATTTGAATAGAGATAAATGTTTAGGCTCAAGCAACTAAGCATGAAAGAAGTGGTTGAGGAATGAATATTTTGCATTTTACCTAAACTTTTTGTTGTTTGTGTATGTCCTTATCTTTGAAAATTGTGCTACTGTTTGTAAAAGAAAACAAAAGATTAGTATTTTTCATCAAAAGTAATCACGTATATTATGCCTACTATCTTTGGAAAAGACAGATTTAAGAGATTGGTGACTTGGGAGATAAAGAGAAACTAAAATAGATAAATTAAAAAAAGACAAAAAGAAAAGTGATTTTCTATATTAGTTGTATAGTTTCCATAAATCTAACATTAGACCTTCAAAAATCAGAATGATTAAAGAAGAAAAATGCTCAAATAGTTTCCATAAATCTAACATTTAGCTCTTCTTTTTCTAATTTGTGTACTTAAATAGATTATTAGTATTATTCTCAATGTGATCAATCAACTCACTAAATTGTTAGTAAGATATATCAATAAGTTTCTACCCTGCTCTTAATTTCAAGAGTATAGAAATCAAAACAGAAACTTATGTAAGATCATGACTAACACTATGCAGAAGAATTGCTCAACATTTGATTCTTGCATTAGGCACAAAATTATTAACACTATGCAGAAGAATTGCTAAATATGTTAGCATAATGATACATTCCAATGCTACAAGCATTATTTATTTTTTATCATATCTAACTCTTTAACATTTTTAAGGACTATAGATAACAATAGGGCTCCTAACAATGTAACGTGTGCTCCTCCAAATAAGTGAACCTGACACAACACTCGTACTTGGCATCTTCTTTGCTTTCACCACCACCTTGAAGCTCCTCTTCTGCAATGTGTGTGAGAAACTGAGGCTACTAGGCTTCACCGTGATTTCAACTCCATTAGGAGCATTGATGGTGGCATTGTAGATTGTTGGAGCAGGACCAACATTGGTCACTCTCCTCCTGAAAACACCTAGTGTTGTTTCTTTGTCGGTTTTCATGCTGAGTTGAATGGTAGGGTAATTGATGGCGTCGTGGCCGAGTGCTGGAACCAAAGAGGTGCAGTTTATGGGAGTGCCAACTAGAACTGATAATGTGGAACCATTGTAACCCTCATGGCATAGGAATTGGATGTAAGCAAAGTCATCCATGTCATAGACTAGACCGGGGCTTACGGCTCTTGTAGGGTTAACTTGGCCAGCGCCGTAGGCGAATTCGGCTTCCTTGTTGATTCTTTTGCTCATAGGTTTAGCTTCACATAGAAATTATAGACAAGTCAAACCATGTTAACAAGATATGAAGATATTACTTGAGGCACAAGGA
>QANU01006985.1:0-45703 GCA_003254905.1 Nissolia schottii
ATTTTTCCCCCCCACATATCAGTAATATCCCTTTACAAATCCCATACATATGTAATTTTACCACCATGTTAAGGTGAGTGACTTTCTTCACGGTCTATTTTAAACCATGTATTTGTTTTTAAAGTTATTTATCTATTTTAGCATTATTTTATTTATGCATGTTTTATAAAATCTTAGGAGGTGAAATTTATTATTTTATTTATGTATTTATGAAGTTAGTTATTCTTTTATTTAATTAATTATTTTATCATGATTATTTACTTAGAAATTCTTTGTTTATGAAGTAGATATTTACGAAACTATTTTAGAAAATCATGAAACTATTTTAGAACCACATGGGACCACATATTTTATTGCATTAAATATATTCATGTTGTGTGTGTATATATGATTAGTATTAAGCGATATAGATATTTATATTGTTTAGTTAAACCCTTAATAAAAGATCATGGTTACAGAAAAATTCTGGTGGGAGAAGACTTATGTTAAGGAAAGTTTTTGGCTAAAACAAGACTTGGTACTTAAGATGTGCATTGTGATGCACCTCTCTTACTTGGGAACCTCTCTAAGTATGAGATCCTAATCTACCTTTATTTTTCCAAGATAAAACACTTAAAGACATTAAGTCATGTTATGCTATCAGTATAAGGAATATGTTACGATGATCATGTTATGTATTTAAAACTATTTTCATGGGAGAATATTTAGGATAAAACTGTAAGTCAGCGACAACTTACGTTGACCCTAATATACCTTGTATGATCATAAAATAGAATAAGATTCATGTAGATTTAGGGCAAGACCGTAAAGCCCGGATATGGCAGCTCGTGATGCCCAATGTCATGTATCATGTCATATAGATTAGGGCAAGACCGTAAAACTCAGACATTTCAGGAACACCTAAACCGTAATGCTCAGAACGCTCATCTAAAAAATTCCAAACTGAATTATATTTTCAAATGTTTTACATACTATTTATTATTATAGAGATGTTTTATTTTATATATATATATATATATATATATATAATATTGCATTTGCATGCCATGGTTTTCAAAGTGTCCCATGTCGTCGTGTGGACGACCATTCGTTGAGATTCTCCCCAGAGTTCTCACCCCTCACCTCCCCCTCCAGTTACAGGTTACAAAGCAACATAGTAGAACACAGAGTTTATGGTCAATGCAGCGACGTCAGAATTCAAAAGTCATCAGTTCACCTTGAGGTGAAGCTACCTATAGGAATTGTTAGTCTTATTTTTATTTTGTAATCGAGTCTTGTCTAGAGTGCTCCAATTGTATACAGCCAGGATCCTCAGATTAGTCGCGTATTTTATGATGTATATTTATGTTTAATGTAAAAGGGTTTATGTTTATTCAAAGAAGAAACATTTTACTTGTTTTAATTAAAGTTAAAGTACATGTTTTTACAGAAAGCGTTCTAGGGGATTCCACGAGGGAACTAGTCCCTTGCATGCTGGTCACGCCCCTAAGTTGGGGTGTGACAATTAGACTAAGGATGTGATTTCAATTCTTAACTCAAATTTGATTTGGTAATTTTTTTTTTGGTTTAATTGATATGTACTAATATATTGTTGCAATGTGTGGTTTGAAAAAAAAAAGGTAAACATTTACTGTAATTGTAGTTTTCTATTTAGGTTGTGAGACAAAGAGAATATAAAACGTTTCCACAAATATGGATGATTGACATGTGCAAATATTCACTATAAATTGCTTTCGAAGAACTTCATCAAAACACAACAATTTGCATATCCTTTTCTCTCGCGAAGAAATTGTAAACTTTTATTTCTCTTTTGTTATTTGAGAGTTTTGTTGATATATACCATTTGAGATATACCTTGAGTATTTGAGTGTATTTGGGATATTGGTTTGAGGGTTGTGAGATAACACTCATTTTGTAATAGTTGACATATTTGCATGTGGATATAGCTTTGAGTTAAACCACTTTTATTTTTGTTTGTTTCTGTTGATTCTATAACAAACAAGTATTAGGGCTCTATTTAGAGTTATGAGCAAATTTGTTCAAAATGTCAACTACAAAATTCGAAATTCAGAAATTTGATGGGCGCATCAACTTTGGAATGTGGAAGGTTCGCATGACGACGGTTCTTCTGCAACAAGGTGTTAAAATAACACTTTCTGGTAAAGACAAGAAGCCTGTGGAAATGGATGACTCCAAATGAAAAGAAGTTGATCAAAAGGTTCTCTCAATTATCCAGTTGTCTATCACAGATAACATACTACAGGAGGTCCTGTTCAAAAAAAATAGTAGCATGCATTATGAAAAAGTTGGAGTCATTATACATGACAAAAATGGTGGCCAATCATCTTGGTGCACTATAACATCTGTACACACTTTGCATGACTGAAGGTACATCCATTAGAGAATATATCTCTAAATTCACTTGAGTTATTATGGATTTGAAAAATATGGATGAAACTTTCAAAAGTGAGCAAGAACCAATGCTGTTGCTATGTTCTCTACCATCCTCATACAAGCATTTTGGTGAGACACTTGTATATGAACGAGAAAGCCTAGATATTGATAAGGTGAAGTTTGCGCTATTGAGTCGTGAGAAGATGGAGCATAATAGTGGTGGACGTGATGATCCCGTTGTTGGCTTGTTTGTCAAATGGAGAACAAAGGAGACTGGGTCGAGTAGCAATAACAAAGTAGCAATAAGTGCATATGATTTTTTTTAACGAAATAAACTTTTTTATTAACTATACTTTATTAAATTTATTTTAAACCTATTAAAATTTTATTTTGTATCGTCTTTTTCATAAAAGTTTGATTTGTTAAGTTATTTATTAGTAACACATTAATTTAGTTATAAAATATATATAATGGTTGTACTATTATAACACAATAAAATTGATAGTTTAGTTTAAGAACACTTGCTTTCTAAATTTGATGTACTGAGTTAAACTCTTGCTAGTGGTAAAATTTAAAATTTTTGAATCATTTATTAATAACATTGTTCAAGTATAAAATATACATAATATTTGCAACATTATATATCAACAACACTTGTAGCCTAATGGTTAAGCCACTAGTCTTTTACCTTGGTGGCTTGGGTTTGATTTTAGCTCTATGCAAAAGTTGAAACCTTGCACATGAAAGATGCTTGAAAGGGGGTGTTAACGTGCTAAGTTGGGGTTTTCCTTTAAACTATTTTGTTTTATATAGAAACGTTAGGAGCCACTTCAATGTATGCCACAATATTAAGTGATAATAATATCACAAATAAGCGCTAGTGAATTGAGTTTAACTCTTTTGATAAACACTTGCATCAAATAGTTAGTGAATTATTTTATGTTGTTTGGATTTGCTAACAAGTATAAATTGCAATTGCAAACTCAAGACATTTTTTGAGGGCTGAAGTTTTTAAGCCTTTATGGTGTAGCTCTCTCTACCTTTTTGTTTTGCAAAATTGAGTTAATGGGTTTGGGTAAAGGGACTGCCAGTAACCAGCCCAAATTTTGGATAACAGACTACAATCAGTTCAAGTTCACATGTATGCCCAAAACTTGCTGTGCCTGCCATGTATTCAACTTTTAATTTGTAAGCCCAAAAGTGCTGACATAACCAGATTTCTGATAAGAGAGAAAAACCCAAAAAGATGCTAACTATTTCAATTCACCAAAAACACAAAACTATTTACTGACCAAATAATAATAATAATAGTGGCTATATGAGCATTTATCTGAGAAAAACGAGAAGGTCACTCATGGCCCACCAAAAACAATGTTATTTATTTATTAGATTAGATTAGATTAGATTAGAAGAACTCCAAGAGTGTATGCATGTGATGTGTTTAAGAAACAAGACAAATCAAACACAAGCAATCAAATGAGAGCATCTTCATTTAATATCATAAATTGACAAATTTCATTGGATACCTTGTTCGTTAGGCTTCTTCCTCTCACAAATTATCATTAATTCTAAATCACCCAAGTCCTCAGTAACCATCCATCCATCCATCCTTGTTGATTAGAGAGTCACGTCTCTATTGATAATGAGTTAGTAAGACTACGATGTGTGACCTACCTCTACTAGTACTAGTGAGTGATGAGTTCTAGTACTATAAGTATATAAATAATAATATTCTTAATTTAACACATAACATAGGATGCTTATCCATGACGCAAGAAGATGGACTTCAAACCGACCAGACCACATATGAGACTTTTGGATTCACTCGTACCAATATGGAATTTACGTGTCCCACCACAAAGGTTTCACGAGCCACAAATTGACCTGTGTTGGGGTTCCTAGCTAGCTAGCTAACAGAGTTTTAAAGGTGTTTTTGGATGCAATGCTACTAGTAGAGTTTTGAAATGAGTCAATTGCAAGAAGGCTTTCTTGGGAGCTTTTCTATGATTTCATTTCAGAAGAAAGAAATGAAGAAGGCATGATCATGATGCCTTATATGTACATACTAACCATGACCATGACCATGCCCATGCCCAATGACCATTTCTATCCATGCATAATTAGTCATCAATTATAAATCAAGTTCACTTTTCATGCTTTTTCTTCACTTTCCTTTTGAAGAAATTTTATAGAATAAATAATTCATGTCATAGTAAATGAGATTTTGAATTAAGATGATTTTTAGGTTGATTACTAAGAGAATATAGCAAAACTCTAATTAAAAGGGTGAGACCTAACTTGAGTCCGACAAGAAATCTAAATTTTACAGCACTATTGATTAGGAAGATCACAAGGCCTAATTTGGGGTTTATGGCAGGGAAAAACCTACACGAGATTGCTTAAGATCGTATGAAAATTTTACATCATGATCCATTTCCTATTTTTCTTAAGCATATATATGCTATACCTATGCCAACAAAACTCAGCCCATATAAGTTTTAGTTATCTCAAAATCAATTAGTAGTTGTCGATCATACACATCTTCTAAACAATCATAAAATATAAGCCATACCTAGATTCTTTTTCCAATTCTATTTTCCTCCAAGCCAGCAAGCAGCATCTAATGCATCACCGCAAGGGTAACACATTTAATTTTTGCACGTTAATACATCTCATAATTATGTTTCTTTAGTGACAGAAATCATCATGTGCGAGTTAGGTAGCTTTTGCTTCTTAATACTGCGTAAGATTATTTGGTTTGGATCTAAAGCAAAAGCTTCTCTCATTTGGACCACCCTCTGGATCAAGTAATTATATGGAATGTGATACGCATATACATGATATTTATGTATATACCTATCAAAGTTGTTTCCCCGTTTTTTCTCTCCCATTCGGCATGTTCCATGCATGCAACAAAGGACAAAGTCTTGAATAATTAATGACAACGAAGAAGAATGACTTATTCTTGTATAGGAATATATCTAAGAAATTTTACTTAAACACCCATAAAAAAATAGTATGACCTACTAATATATGAAAATATTTTTAATAATGTTTGTAAAATTTATATTATTTTTATATGTTTAAGTAAAAATCTTGTCTATCCAAGAATTTCTTGAGAGGAATTGAAGAAGGAATTGAAGGGTGCATGTTGCTTTTGAAGATTACATTACGTCTATGTGGTGGCTTCCACGTTGTATGGAGACTTTTGGTCCTCAATGTCACAACACAACAGGCTTTAGGGCTATAAGAATGTAGATTATATATATATATATATATATATATATATATANTATATATATATATATATATAAATGTTTGTGTGTATGAGAGATATGTACACATGACAACAATTTAATCACATTTTGTCCACAAAGCTTTGGATAAGAATCAAATATTTTAAGGTGCGTAGTATTAAATGTGTTCTATAAAAATGTATTAACTTTTTTTTATACATACAACTAAAAAAAAGTTGTATTTAACTATGGTTATAACCGTTAGTACGTGATCTTATTTAAACAAACCGTAGCAAACCATGAATCCAACAAAAGACGGCAAACTAATAGGAGAACCAAAAGAAGGAGTCGGAAGAGATATTTTAATGTAAGTATGTGTTTAAAATTTTTTTCGAACACACAAAAAAAAATTAAATCTTACATGCATATAAATATATGTTTTAAAATTCTTAAACACTTATTCAGACAAAAATATCGGCCAGGCAGAAATCAGAAGTGTCCCGACTCCCGAGATTGTTGCGGGGCAGCCACATCACCAGCACTCAACTTATTACTCTCTGCCTTTGTGTCAGATGGAGGCTGTACCCGCTGCTTCTACATGGTCCTTTATTTTTTTTTTCAGAAAAAAAAACTTTGCAACACTCACTTTCACACACATATATAGCGACATGCTTTGCTTTTGCCATTGCTAGTATTGCCACTCTACTTTTCTCCTTTCCTTTTGTTTTTTAACTCTGTTTTCTCCCTTTTGTCCTTTTTCGAATTATTTCTTGTCTTCTAAGATCTAACCTGCCCTTCTCGGGTCATAATTGCATTTATATCAAAAACATGATAAGATAATATTTTTTTTGTATTTTTTATATTTTATTGAAGTTAAGATAAAAAAAAAAAAATTATTTGAAGCTACACAAAATTAAGATCTAAAGGTATATAAATTTTTTATGTCTTTATTTTTATATTTTTGTGCCTCTGTCATGTCCTTGTTACTAAATATATCTCACTGAAATTATATTATTTGAATTATTTTGTGCGAGAATTCATGTTGACTCACATACTATTGAGAAATTCTTATACGTCATGGTGTAAAATGAAACATTTATCATATGAGAATATATCATTGATCATTTTAGAAAAAAATAAACAGTGATGTATAACTCATGTAGAGCATGCTTTTTTTAAAACTTGACGTATAAATTTTTTAATATTATTTATTATTAAACGAGATTTTAATACGACTCAAAGTATGAGTTGACGCAATGTTTTACATCACATGATTATAAATACAACCTCTATTCATTCTTAGATGTCACATTTTAACAAAAACTTTATTCAAAATTAGTTGTTGTTGGATTAAATTAAAGAAATATTAATTATTATCTGCTCAACTATATCCCTATTTATTAAGAATTTTCTACAATTATATTAATTATATTACAATTTTTCATAACAATCTCTCCCACTAATTGAAGAGTAATTTAGTCTAAACACTTGATTTTTTTAAGTATGTAAAAATTAATTGCTTTATAAATCTGTGTGCATTTATCAAAAGTGGCATCTAAAAGTAGATGGAGAGAGTAACATTTTGTGGAATAATGCTCATTTTAGTCTATGAAAGTGTAAGCTTGAGTCACTTTGGTCATTGAAATTCAAAATATGACTTTTTAATCCCTTGAAATTGTAAATTGTAGGTCAAATTAATCTCTCTGTTCATTATCATTATTGCATTGTCACATTTTTGTTGATATATCACATTAAAAGAGACAATAACTACAATTGGGACTGAAAAAATAGTTATGATAAATGAAACTGTGATATCAACTGAGATTTGTCGCTACAAGTGTTGTTACAACTATATTTTTAGTTTTTAGTGTTGTCATACAGCCTTATGTTGTTATGACATTCTCATTTGATACAAAAAATTAGTAAAAACATAATAATACAATATGATAATGGATTAATAGACTAATTTAACCTATAATTTACAATTTTAATAATTAAAAAGTTAAAATTTTAAATTTAAAGAAGTAAAGGGATTGAGATTTATTCTTTTAAATATGAAAATGTGTTTATGATTGGCATGTGTACGTACCCTAAAAATGCTACATGTAGACCTAATTTTATACACCCATACATACACCATTACTAATGCACAAACTTTATTATCATGAGTGCACAAACATTACAAACTTATAGATAATATTCTCAATGATACTTAATTAAGTGCACAAATATTATAGACATTAAAACACAATCTTTATGTATATAAGTATAGGGCGTATGTATGATATATATTTTTTGGTATACGTGTAGCAGGACTCGTACGAACCCCAACAGAGCAGGTCCCTTCTCTCACTCTCATATATGTCTCTCTCTCTCTTTCAGCACCTCCCATCATCGTTTCCCCCCTCTCTCAAATTCTATATCTGCACGCCTTCCTCCCATCACCCTCTCTCTCCCACACGCACACACAAAATACCCCTTTTCCTACTGTTATTATTATTAATCACGCCGTGGCCCAAACACACAATGAATTGCCTCTCAATGAGCTAGCTAGAGGCTCTAGGCTATAGGCTATAGGCTATAACTAGTCATAGTAAGTAAGTACTGTTCTTCTCTTCCATTCACACCAAAAAATATGGGTCTGGAAATCTTGGACGAATTTCGGCCAATTACGCCGATACGAACCGGTCCCAACATTGCTTCTAGAACCTTCAGTCACCACCGCACCGAACCAGCAAAGGAGGAAGAAGAAGAACAAGAGTGCCACACACCAACTCATCAAACATTGAAGATCTCTTTGGTTTGCCCTCCACCTCCTAAGAAACCACGTGTAGCTGCTGCTGCTGCTGCTTCAAGGCCACCAAATTCTGAAGGCTTCTTTCAAGTCCCCAACGATCTCGCTTCTCTCTTTCTCTTTCCAACAACGGAAAAAAGGAAGAAGCTCTTTGCTAGCTAGGCACATTCTCTCTACTCTTGTGCTGCAACAAACATTAATGCTTTCGTATATATATTTTTACTTAATTACATCATATATATTATGATGATATAATTTGAGATGAATTTTAATTTGATTTGCTCTAGCTAGGATCTCATCCGATTATATATTATTATATGTAAAACTTTTGAAGTTAAAAAATATTTTACGTTTAAATTAATTAATAATATGACTCCATACGATTGGATCTATCTATATATATATATATACACACATATATTATTGTAAAATAGATTTTAGTGGTGTATCAAAATTAAATTCATCTGTAGTATTGTTTTTTTTTTTTCCTTGTTCGTAGTATCAGTTATTCTGTTATGTTATTTTGAATAATTTCAATTTCAGAGAGTAGAAATTAATTGAGCAGCAATTAATTTCAAGGGTGCTTGCTTCCCTGTACTCGGGTTAAGTCTTTCTTTCTTTTTTGATCGGTTAAAGAGCTAAGTTTAAATCCCATTGAGCAAGCGAGATACAAAGCAGACAACCACCGGGTTAAGCCTTCCATTCCATGTTAATGGAAAAAAAAAAAACTTGTAAATGGCACATGATCCAATATGATATGATATGTTTGAGTAATAATGAATGCATTATAGTTGTAATATCTTTAGTAACTAAACATATATAAAGCAGGAAGGATTTAAGTCTCTCTTTTCTGGATGAAGTGGGTGGGGTTGCTACATTGGAGCTAGGTACAAGTGTTAGAATCATGCATGCTTGCATACATACAAAGAAGCTTTTAATTAGTTACATGAAACTTGAATAGGCAAGTTAAAAGGTTTGACCATTAATTTGGGGGGGGTCCAGGGGTGAGTAACACACATCCATATCATATAGTGAATTGAAGAAGACGACCTACGTACACCATTCACTCCAAAAGGCGGTGCTTTTGCTTTGGCCGTTTGCTATATGTATATCCTCTACCTTAATTACCAGTTACCACCTTTAACCGTTTTTCTAATCTAGCTAGGCTAGCTTTTTTTATCCTCGGAAAGAACATGGACATGAAAGGAATAAATAGTTAATTTCCTAGTTGGCATGATTAGAAAACCAGAAACATGAAAGGTGGACTTCGGTTATCAATAGAGGAAGTCAATGTACGGCGTAATTTACCCGCATTCTTTCATTTTACTAGGCTACAAATGTTGGAAATTTCTCACAAAGGGATGTCTCGTTAGGAGAAATAGATTACACACTTACATAGAATATTGAAATTAACTATATGCCCATTTGGACAGCAAAATCTTTCCCATAGATCGAAGTTTTATCAGGCCGATTCGTTCCTAATTGAAAGAAAAAGTAACTAACATGAATGGGTTTGGACTTAATTTGGACCAAATCATTGTTTGTGGAAGTGTTGATTTCGGATTAAGCTGTCCCTTCAACCTGTTCAACCTTTAAAAAAAGATAAAGGAAAGTAATCAAATCTAAAAATGTTGGTCCCATTTGAGACCAGATCGACCCATTTGACCTCTCCGGTCTCTTTTAATAACGTGTCTTGTTGCCAACCATTAATCTAATGATCACTTGGACGTAGGTGCATAGTTTCTTTCATGAATTGGTCTCTCAGAAAAGAAAAAATAAAATAATGTTAATGAATAATCTTTGGAAAGGGACTTCAAAAATGCGGTGAAGTTTTAGATTTATCATTTTAGATTATCTAACATATTTTGGGTTTAATGTCATTATCAAAAACTTTGACCTGGGTACTGGAGTATCATCTATCTAGTTCATTTATATGAAAAACTGATTTCTAGAATTTTCACTCCAATAACAACATAACAAACTTGGCTGATTATATCATTATACTAACTACATATTGAAACGTGTATTGATGTCTTACTCATCTGTGCCTTTAGCTCATCCTTCTTTCTCACTCCTTGATGTGAGTTCCTGCTATATGATACCAATACAATATGCATTTCTTTTTCCTTGTCTCCTGCTAATTTAGCAGCAATCTATTTATATTTAATATGAAAGCAGCACGTCAATTTATATTCAATGTGGAAAAATGACAGACACCTACAATACATACATGCATGGAGTACTTCAGATTGAGAAAGGAATATGCTAATGCAAGCTAACACATTAATTTGCTCAACTTCCAATTGGGATCGCTCGTTTTCTTTCTTTTACGAAAAATGTCTTATTTTATATCACGTTATGTTATTCGTGGTCTAATTCGGATGACACGTTAGCTAACTAATTTGGAGACATGCATAAATATCTCTGCACGTGTTTGGGGGAAAAAATTCCCATGCACGTCTCATCCAGCAATGATTCTCCAAGGTAAGATTGAGCTTTGCAGTCAGCCATAACACAGGCTTGGAACATATTCCACTTTATAATGATTCTCCTCCTTTTCCAAGTTTGGTTTAGAATGCCCCAAACTCTCCAAACCAGATCCTATCTGGAACCATTTAAAGATCAGTGCAATCGGAAAGATCTTGTCACATACAAGCATAGATTTGATCCAAGGAAAACCTTTGTTGCAACTAACAAATAGTTTTCCCATGAATAAATCTATTTATGACTAGACATTTTTAAAGTAAGACCGTTTTTCTAATGTTGCCATTGATTTGCATCCATGCAACCTTAGCATGACTCGTGTGGAAGAACTTTGGTGGTATGAGTAAATCACAATACTAACAGATCAGAAGTATGTTTACATTCAGTAAAATACGAACTACGTTCTATGTGACACGGATTAGAAGTATAACCATGATAAATACGCATGTCATTACAAACATCAAAAGCCACGTAAAGCAAGAAGTCTTGGAACTCTCGGAGTATACTGCCGTTGCTCGCACATTGGCGCGACCAGTGCTTGCCAAGCTATGCTCAATGGCTTTCTCAGTAGAATCAAGTATCTGCAAGTCAGCCATAATCAATTCATCAGTTTAACATGTTGTCATTCAAACTCCCAAATTGATATAATCATCAAGAAGAACAAGGTTATGATTAAGAATCACCACTATAATTCCTACAGTTCGAGGTCAGAGACGCGGAACAAAAATTCTAATCATATATGCACATTGAGGATTATAAACAGCTAAAATACATGGAACAATGTATCTATGTTAATAGTATCTTACTTCTATCAGTATTACATGCAAGATTGTTTGATTAAAATTAACATTTAATTAGAGATAAAAACAGGACATTAAGAACAAATTTGACCCAGGCATTTGATCACACTCACAGTCTCACATTATTCAAAATTTGGTTACACTCAGCATTATCGTCTTACACACTGTTAATGAATTATAGACATAAGACTAGATGAAACTAAGAAAATCAGACCTTTTCAGTATTTTGCAAAGATTGGTTCATCATGAGACTACTCTCTTTGAGTTGCTTTGCCAACACAACCATCTCATCAGTCAAATCCTCTTGCAACTTTCTGCAGATTACAAAAGGAATCTTAACATAAACAACTAAAAGAGTATTGAAAGAACACGAAAGTGATACGAGTAATAATTAATGATCATAATGCATGCAAATTGCATAGCATTTGGGAGTATAGGTGTCAAAATAATAATGATTCACAAACATCAAGAAGTCGAGTCACGAGCCAATGATGACCAAATAAATTCCAAATTGAAGACACTGGTAATCTGGCATTAAAGTCAGTAACTTAGTTTTGATTTGTTTTCCATTTAATCAGAAGTCATTAACATACTATCACTCTCATCTATGCTCAAACATTTAAGCATTTCATTTCTTGACACCTAACTAAGCCACCAGAAGCAGTAATCTTAAAATGTCATCTTCCAAAGTTACCACATTCACCAGTATGGCTCACCACCGCACCACACTACAATTATCACAGCCTCATTATTCTCCAGCTGCATAATTTAAAACAATAAAAAATAAAAATAAAAACCTAACAAAAATGTGTTCTTTCTTTAAGAGAAATGCTATTCATACTTATGTTTTACGCAGAATTTATCAACCTCATATGCTGAACAAGAATCTCAACCAATGTACCACCAACTTTGTAGTTTTGTAAATCCCATATGGCGTGATATTCATGATAAATACTATTTGCTTCTATCCATCATAAAACTTCAAGAATATTTTTACTTTAGAGGTTAGCTACTAAACCTCCTCAAAGCTATTTAGGCTTTTTAGCCATGTAATTAAAAATCCCACAATGGCATACGCCATCTACTTCTAGTGAATTGCAACAAAAAAGATATTAAAACATATGATAAGACATCAAATAATATATCCCAATACTTGACCTTAAAACATCATGCCTGCTATTTTGCTGCTGTGAATAAAATGACAAGAAACCTAACATGCATGGATTTGGATCCCTCACTTTAGAGGGTAAAGCGAGGGATCTCACCATTGAATCATTAATGTGAAAGTGGGATTCATTCTCATTTTAATGATTCAATGGTGAGATCCCTCACTTTACCCTCTAAAGTAAGAGCTCTCACTTTAGAGAATCCTTGCCCAAGGTGCATAATAGGTTATGGATTCTACAGTGCAGTAGCAACCCACCATAACATAGACTTAAATTAATAATTCCAGTCAACAATACCTGTGCTTTTCAATGTGTGCATGAGCTGCATCATCCAATTTAACAGGTGATGAGTGATCAATCTCAGCAGGCTCATGTGGTCTATATTCGGTATTAGAAGCAGGCCTGTTCAACGAATAAGATAAGTAACAGCAAACAGCCTACAAAATGCATATAGCAGCAAGAAGGGCGAGCTATAGCTTACACCGATCTTCTTCTCAATCCAGAAGAAAGAGGAATCTGCTTCTTCTCCTCAATTTCAGAATGGCTTTCTTTAACATTATTCATTTCAAAGTCATTCTCAGATACTTGAATGTCAGGCTGAGTAGTGAGTAGCAATGTCAAGTGGTTAAAATGACAATCATGAAGTTTGACTATTGGGCCTAGACTAAAATCCAATGTACAGAAGTAAGAAAGATAAGATGAAATGGAAAACCCAAAAAGGGAGCAAATTTTGCTGCCTCATGATTCATTCCAACTAAGTTATAAGAATTCAGGCAATTAAGTGATTATGTACACTTTTCACAAACATGTATTATTATGATTTTCTACATTGTGCAAAAAATCCATAGGGTTTCTTTAGTTGAGTAGGTAGAAAATAGACTGTATAGTTAAAATTATTTTGAACCAAACTGAAAATAAGAATGTTTTTCTTTGTCCAATGCCTACCATCCAATTCTAGTTCTACCCCATTCAATAACTGTACTAATGTCTCTTGACATTTTAGAAATATGAAAATTTCAAGTGCACAAATCTCATCTTTCTGTCAATGAAATTGTCCTTTGTATTTGACGATGCACACAAAGTAACTTTAAAGGGATAGTCTGAGCATTTTACATTCTAATATATCTCTGAACTGTGAAGTATAATATATTACAAATACACACCACAGGATCAACCAACTTGGATGCAATAGCTTCAATCTTCTCTGAATACTCGTTCAATACAGCCTTTGAAATCCTGCATGCACAGACATAAATGCACACATATTCATTGAAAGAAAACATCAAATGTAGCAGGAGTATACCAATTTTGATTAATCATAAACTATCATCAAGTCGCTTTACTTTAATCAGTTGCAGAAAAAGGGGTACAAGTTGAAAGGGAAACTTCAAGGTGAATAATATTTTCAACTGCTGTAAATACTAAAAAATAAGTTCATTGTACATTCCACTGTTTGCAAAACCTGCAAGTATTGTTTGAATATTAGTATATTATTCTGCAGATATCTTATCATGTTAGACATGTTATTAGGCTAGGCATGTACTAAATTTCCTACACATGTTCATGGTCTAGAAGAAAGTATTCTATTAATTAGCGTTTTATATAACATCATCATGATGAACAGAGCATTAGAATCTTATTACTAAATAATAAATTTCTTGTATCTAGTCTTCTTTCCATTTAAACCCTAAAATTTTAACAAGTACTAATTTCTAATATTTCTGTGTTTAAACGCAAGTGAAGGCCATTCAGAATGAAAACCCGAAACTACTTAGGGTATGTTAAAATAAGGGTAAAATTTGCAAGATTTAAAATTAGCAGAAGATTCTGTTAAGATTTATAAATTAGACATTGATGTTCTGTAGCCTCACTTATATCTGTATAATAGAATGGAAATCAAAAGACGCACATTACCTAGGTAAGCCTTCTGGTGTTCTCTCATCAGCCAATTGTTCCAGTTGTTCACGCATAGTAGCTACATACTGCAGAGTAAACAAATGATCAAGCTTTTCTTTTCCAAAGTTAATGCTAAATTAAATAACACACACTTAAAGAAAATCAGAAAGGATTACAAGCTAACTGAGATTAACAAAACCCCAAAAATTTGAAAACAGAGTTAAGGTCTATCTTCAACCTTACATGTACAAGTTTTGCTTGGTTTTGCTGGTGAGGTGCAGCTGCAAGCAACCTCTTCAAGTTAACTTCTATTTTATTGATTGCCATTCAAAATCCTGCAGCATTTGGCAACACAAACACAGTTACAGATACAAAACCAGCTCAACCTTTCCTTGTTCTCAAAGCAAAATAACTTAGATTATGTCTGTAGTATTAGAAGGTTTGGATTGAAACAGGCTAGGATCCTGGACCTATTAAACTATAATTCTGTGTGTAACAACAACTAACAAACACAAAAGTTTCTAGAATATTAGGCAAAATTAAAATAGAAAAAGTATAAATAAAGATGAAACATAACCATCGTAGTCCTCAAAAAAACAGAGGTATGCCAGAAGTCAATCAATTTCGATTTTAATTTCATTTTTATAGGCACCAAAATGAAATCCAAACTGTCCATCATTTTATTTCAGCCATATATTAAATAGCCATATCATGCACAAATGTTTAAGTCAAGAAAGTAAATCTACAACTAAGAAAGATCAAATCCTAGAATCAAAATGAACAACAAAACCAAAGTCAATCGTAAATCAGCATCAACAGACGCAATCTTATTCTTACGCATCCACACAGATCTCAAAGCGACCAATACTGAATTATAATTTCTATCAGAAAACTATTCCTAACTTGTCTCCACGAACCAAAGAGCATGGAACACAGTCACAGACCAGCAGCACCAACAGCTCATCAAGTAATTGATTAAACTGATGGATTCTCTTCAACAAATAACTTATCAAACCATGAACGGACAGAATAAACAAACAGATCATCATAAGAACAGAACAGTCATAAATCAACAGAGAATGTTCAAGAATTCGAAACAATGTTACGAAATTTATCAAGACGAAAAGTTTTAGATATGAGAAAGAGTGCATACGATGAGGGCGAGGTAGAAGGCGAGCTTGAAGGAGGGATTGCGGAGCTAATTAGAGAGGAGGTAGCAAAGCACGGTGAAGCTGGGAACGAGGAAATTGCATTTTAAGTCTCTCGTCGTCGATAGAGATCCAAGTTTGAATGAGAAATTTGGCATTAAGTTTCCCGGGAGAATTGAATTTGGGCGATTCAATTCGTTTTCGGTATAGATCTAGTTGAAACGGTTCGGTGTATTTCTGATTTGGAATAAACAAAAATTAAATTACAGATGATGAACGAGTAAGCACGAACACAACGAAAAACAAAAACTTAGATCAGATAGATACCGGTAAAAAAAATAAAGGAAAGCTGGTCACCGGAGAAGAGCTTCTTGCAGCCGCAAAACCGCTGCGTTCGAAGAGGCGCCGCTACTGTTGGGTCGGGGTCGTTCCTTTGATGCCTCCGGTGATCGTGACGGCGCCGCAGCTTGTGACTGTGAGCACTGTTGCTGCTGTTGTTTCCCGCGGAGGGTATCACCGTTGCCAACGGTGGAGCGGTGGAGAGGCGATCGTATTCGGTGAAACGCAGGGTGGGTGCACTGGGGAAAGTGAAAAGGGAAATAAGGCTTGCCAATTTTTTCGCAAAACGAAAATGACAAAAAACGAAAGAATTAAAGTATTAGAAACTGCTAATAAAAAATCATAATAATAAAATAGTTTAATTTCTATATGTCAACCAATTACATCTGGCCATATTAATATAAATGATTAATCTTTTTTTTTTCATTCTTTAAAAAATCACGTATATTAAGAAATTTTATTAACCAATAATATACAGACTCAATTTCATTTGTGTATATTCTTATTTGGTTTAATTGGTCAAAATCATTCAAAAAAAATACAAAAATTAATTAAATTATTTAATTAAATTAGTCTCTCCATCAATTTCATACCAGTCAAGATTGACATAAAACATAATTGTGTAATTTTTCTTTATCAAAATTGTCTCTATAATATAAAATACAAAATCAATCACTTTAATTTCTCTATTGTTTATCACATTAGTCGCTACTTTTATGAAATTAATAAAATAATTAACTTGACTAACTTTATATTTTGCAGAAACAATTTTGGTCAAAATTTTTGTTTAAAACAAATTTGAATGAATTGAAAATCTATGTTGAGATGATTGGGATTTTTTTTCTCTAAAAAAAGAACAAAAAGTCTCAGGTCCTGCCATATAATTTGATTAAAGAGAAATTTTTATATCTTTTTTGGAGGAATAAATTTTTCTTTTTCTAATCTATTTATTATTTGGCATGTTAGTGAATATTAATGATTTTTGGCTAAATAAAAATTTATGTTTACTAATGCGTTAATGAATAAAAATATCCTAGTAAGAAAAATCATTTGCTCCAAAAACATATGAGAAAATTTCTTTATTAAAAACTTTCTTTTATATGAAGCTGTTTACTTAACAATAACATCACTATCAATAAAATATGATTGTTAAGTTACTTGTAATCTAAGCCACTAGGGCTGAATTAGTAACGAAGAACTTAAGTACCATGGGTTTATAAGTTCAAATTTTAGGATCACCAATGTAATTAAAAACATTCTTGTAATCCATAAAATTAAGGTGAAAATGATAATTCAAATACACTGTGAGAAACAAAACTGAATTACGTAATATTTTATTGTAAACAAGCCAACAATGTGCCAGTTTTACAAAAATCACCTAATGATGTAAATTACCTAATTGCTACCGGATAAAAACTTAGGGACAAATGGCCCAATAAGTTTTGATCCCAGCGGCGTGGGTCTGCTCTCTGTTCTCAGCCCATTAAGGGTCTAAATTAGCTCGAAGGGGCAAACGGTACTTCTCCAGGAGCAACCATGACTCGTGTGCATAAATAACAAACCTGAGCTAACTATCCTAACAAAGGCGCATGATCCCTGAGATCCGCCTAACTACTTGCTTGTCCCACGTAACTTAGCGTGCAAGTTACACGCATATAACAGGATAATTCACTTATAAACTTAAGGTAACTTATCATTTAACATTGCATCATGACTTCAGTGTCAGTGCCTTTACAAGTACTCACCGGCGTCGTTCCTCGGCGAGTAAGTTATCATTGGGATCCGAGTTATTCACGGCTTAGCCAAGGTTCTGCCGTCTTTGATGGGTAACCCCGTTCTTACTCACATTAGTACAGAACACTTATGCTTAAGGTCTATCTATGACCACCTTTCAGCATGTGTCTTAATGATCCACCTAAATATGCTCTTAGTGTTAGAATATCTATTAGAATAAAATAAAACCAGTGTTATATCTTTGATTGATTTAGACTGATTTAGTTTAACATTTAAATTGATTCTGTCTTTATATTTCTGATTATGTTCCTAACCTATAAATAGACTTTATTTCATTATAAGTGACACAACACTGATAATACAATATTTTTCTATTCTATGTAACCTCTCTCTAATCTTTTATCGTGTTCCCCTTAACCCGTTTATTCAAAATGTTTAACACTCAGGACCTTTGGCATCTTTACAAACATTATACAAGCTAGCTCAACTCCACTAGACCACAGGAGGAGGCACACAGGAGCCTCCAAAATCTATTTAGCTGCCAAAGGAGACAGCGTTGACGGTTAAGTTAATCATCATCTGGCCGACCATGTTGTTGAACTGCCTTCCTTTCTCGTTGGCTACTTCAATCTGTTCCAATGTCTCCACAACTTCTCTCATTGATGGCCTCACTTTGGGGTCTGCTCCAAGGCATTTGTATGCAAGTTGAGCTACTTTTAAAGCTAAATTTGGTGGATATCTGCCTTCTAACTTTGCATCATAATGCTCCTCAATTTCACTCTATTCAATATATTTGTTTTGAGCAATCAGGTAATGAACTCCGCTGATTGAGGCTAATAATAATAAATATCCTCTTGCCAGTGAGCGTCTCCATCAAAACAATTCTGAATCCATACACATCACTTTTCACGTACAATTGGCATAAGAAGGAATTAGTGTCCACTGTCCACCAAGGTTTGAGAATGTTAGATTGGATTGAGGAAAATTTCTTAACATTAATTACCAGTGGCAATGGACTCAGGAGCAGCATGGCCATATGTACCCACAACCCGGGTTGACACGTGAGTCTCGTCAGCAGAAGGACCAAGCTTCGCTAAGCCAAAGTCCGACAACTTGGCTGTCTATGACTGGCAAAACCAAAACATCAGACTTAATGGAGTAAAGGCAACATACTTGTTAGTTAAGATTTACATTCGAATATTTTATCTCATTCTTAGTTTAAGTTTATCTTTATCAATTTGTTATTGTTAGGTTTATCTTTTATTTTGTCCTTATAAGTTATCCTTTATAACCACCATCTCTATATACTAAACTTCCAGCCTCCTGATATGACTCATAATTGAGTTCAACAAGTCTCTCATTCAAAATGTCCTCAAGACTGTCTAGCATTCCATTGAATTCTTCAAAAGCATGCACTGCATGCTTTGAGTTGGGAAATGGATTTTATCTTTTCACATTTCAAGATGAGCAAAATGTGATTATGGGGATATCCAATGCCTACATGATAAAATGAAACTTACCATTTCAAGTAAGATGTTTGAGGGCTTAAAATCTCTTAATATAATTTTGTTATCTATGTAGTGAAGGAAAGCTAGTCCCCTTGCCGCTCCAATCATAACCTTTAATCGTTTGTCCCATGAAAGTGGCCGAACAGTTGCACCTCCTAAGAAGAAAAATCACGAAGCAAATATCAGAGTAGAAAACATATATAATTCCTCAAATTGTTACACATGATGAGATGATCAATTTTGTGTGTGATAACTGATAAGGCCTCTTACTTGCAAAAAGCTGGTTTTCCAAGGTGCCGCGATGCATATATTCATAGACTAGGAATAGTTCACCTCCTCTCCCCTAAATCCCAACAACTTTACAAGGTTTGGGAGATAAAGGCATCCTAAGAAATTAATCTCTGTCTGCACAAAGAAAAAAGGCATCAAAATGTATATAGCATCATACAATTTTAAGGTGTGAAGTGTGATTCTAAGTGTTACTGAATACCTTCCATTCAGCAACTCCTTGCACGCTTTTAGAATGGTCAGAGCCCCAAAGTCATGTACTAGTATTGTTGCTGGTTGTGTAATTGTTACTGCTAGTGCTGCTATTGGCCCAAAGAGGTGGCTGATTCCTCCAGAGTGGCTGCTATGCCCAAGTGAAGTAGAATTGTCGCTGCGCGATCGCCTAGTATTGCTAAAACTAGCAACAAACTGACTGCTCCCTGAGATGTTGCCACACCAACACACACACTTTGTCACATTAAGTAAGGAATGAGGCTAGCAGAAAAAAGAAAACAAAAAATAAGTTGTTTATGCAGGATGTTATATTCAAATATGCAATGAAATTTCGGACAGCCTTTTAATTTGTTAATAAGTACTCTCAACGGTTGCTTCAAGTCAGGTGGCATTGCGGACTTTTTAAACAGTGCTATTTGGTGGTTGGCACTATCCCTTTCATTGGTTAATCGATTTTAAGTCATCCCAATGATAAAGTTGTTGTCTTGTGACTTGGAGGTCACGGGTTCAAATCTTAGAAACAACCTAGCCACTTGCAGGATAAGGTTGAGCCCATGTAACATCTATACTCTCTAGACCCTACTATGCACTGGGTCTTTCTTTAAAGAGTAGAAAAATACTTTTAACGTTTGCTCCATGAGCATTATCAACTATTAATTTTTAATTTTTTTTTATATATTTCAATCACTTTAAATTTAAATATTTAAATCAAGGATAATAATGTTTATGAAACACGTGTTAAATGTACTTCTATGTGCATGCAATTATTTCTCAAAAGGGTATGAACTAATGAAGCAACGGTGCTAAAAACAAACATTCCAGGATGAATTGCTGATTTAGAAATGCAAGGGATGCTATATTCCAAGCTGCTTAGGGATTCTCTTCTAAATGATATGGATTGGCCTCAAATTAATTTTGATTTGTTCAATCTTGCAACTTGAAGCAATATTCTGTTGTGAGAGCTTTCCAAGTGTGACAAATTGAATTATATCACAAACTGATGAGATTAAAAATTTATAAGGATCAAGGAAGTGTAGTTAAATGCATGTTGATATATGTATTTACCTGATTGATTGTTGCTGCCGGCATTGTTGCCTTGACAAGGAGATAGAAGAAGGCTCCAACAGTTCCCCATTCAGTTAATTCTGATCCGCAGTGGAACAAAGCTAAGCATAAGCATATGGTTACTAGTTTTCTCAAGAAGCAGAGGAAGCAATGGAGCAAACGTCAACTTGTCGTGTGACTTTTGGTTCAACAACGTCAACTATCACATTCAATGTACCATTGGAAAAACCGGTTTGAACTTTGGAGAGGACTTTTTTTCTTTCTCCTTTTTTTTTTTTCCTTATAATTCACTGCTCTCTTCGAGTAAAAATTGTTAAAATTTTGTTCATCTTTTTTATTTTTATCTATTTAAAAAAGTTGTCCAAATAAATTTACACATTATTAATGATGTCTTCTTATAACATACACTTATTAAATAAAATCTCTCTCGTACTTAACGATTATATTAACTTTAATCAATCATTATAAATAAAGATAATCTCAGAAGAGTTCTGCTATATGTACACTAAAAAATATACATCATACATACACCCTATACTTATATACATAAAGTTTGTGTTTTAATGTCGGTAATGTTTGTGCACTTAATTAAGTATAGTTGAGAATATCATCTATAAGTTTGTAATGTTTGTGCATTCATGAGAATAAAGTTTGTGGATTATTAATGTTGTATGTATGAGTATATAAAATTGGGTGTACATGTAACATTTTTGATCTCAGAAACCACTGTCCTCCACCTTCTTCTTTTTTGTAATGTTCCTATCTTTGCAGTTGGAAAATATCTTCTAATTTGAATTTGACACCGATGGTTACAACTGATTAATTATTTCATGAATACAAACTTTATATGGCTGAATTAAAAATGGAGTTGTTTACCGCTGACCGTGACTAATCTCAATTCAAAGCTTTAAAGTCATTAAAGTAGACACACCCTTCACAACAAAGCATTTTTCATACACCCGATTAAAAATTAAACCTTTGACCAAATCAGTCTATTATGTTGAACTTTGTTGGTACAATCTGCACCATATATTAAGACTTTGAAATCATTTCTTACCGTATTTATGTATTCTTTTACCCAAAATAAAATGTACAGAACAGTTATTCATAGATAAATACAATAAAACTCAAGAACAGGGCGAAGAATTAATTAATGGAGAATTCAAGATGAACAAGGGACCTGTTTGCTTATCAATGTTGGGATCATAATTTTGGATGCACAAAAAGCTGTGTGACACAGACTTACCCTTAGCCAATCCCTCTCCAAGGACCTAAACCCTTGATGTACTCCATCTATGTACTTTTAATTGTCATTTTTTACGTTTAGATACATTTTTAACACAATGCACCGGATGCAGTTGAGTGAATTTACATTGAGTCAAAACTATATCAAACATTAAAAAATGACATTTAAAAGCGATCAAGGGAGTGCATTATAAACAAGCTCAACTGTGTTAGGCCACTGGGGCAGGCACCTTTAGTCATAAGCTCTTTGCATTCACAATCCATTCAGCTGCCAGGATGGTCAAGTTAACCGCCATCAGGCCGGCCATTTTGTTGAACCGCCCGGGACCGAGTAGCCCTCCTTCTGTTATCGGCCGGTTTCTCATTGGCCGCTTCAATCTGTTCCAATGTCTCCACAACTTCTTTCATTGATGGCCTTACTTTTGGTTCTGCTCCAAGGCATTTGTAAGCAAGTTGAGCAACTTCTAAAGCTAACTTGGGTGGATATCTTCCTTCCAACCTTGCATCCATAGTGCTTCTCATCTTGGCTCTATTAAACATATTTGATTTGAGCCAATCAAGTATTGAATTCTGCTGATTGAGGCTCATTGTGTCCCTTATCCTCTTGCCAGTTAGCATTTCCACCAAAACACATCCATATCCATACACATCACTCTTCACGTACAAATGACCTGTTTCATTTGGCATGAGAGAAGAGTTAGTGTCCACCATTTTGTGAGAATGTGAGATTGGATTTAAGAGAGAAATTTATCGACATTGATTACCAGTGGCAATGTACTCAGGAGCAGCATAGCCATGTGTTCCCATAACCCTTGTTGACACGTGAGTCTCATCAGCTGAAGGACCAAATTTGGCTAAGCCAAAATCTGCCAACTTTGCTGTATATGTCTATCAAAAAATATATATATATCAGACTGACTTTAATTGTGTTGAGAAATTTTTCTTCTTGTAAGTAATGTATAAACACCCAAATTCACATGTGGTGATTGCAATTCTTAGTTTATAGAAGTATTTAGTCAATATGTCAATTTGACACTTACATAACTTCACAAATATTTGAAATGCAATCATCATATATCGATTTAAGTGTGTCTGTGTGTACAAATAATATAATTGTACTGCATTTCATTGAATTCTTGAATGTGATGCATGCTGTAAGTTGGGGAAGTGGATTTTGTCTTTCATAAATCAAGATGAGCAAAATGTGATCATGGGATATCTAGATATCCAATTCCTAAATGACAATATTAAAATGATGAAACTTACCATGTCAAGTAAGATATTTGCGGGCTTAAGATCTCTGTATATGATTTTCTTATCTAAGGAGTGAAGGAAAGCTAGTCCTCTAGCTGCTCCAATCATAACCTTTAGTCTTGTGTCCCATGAAATTGGCCGAACAGTTGCACCTCCTGAAGAGAAAAAGAAAATCATGTAGCACAGATCAGCATAGAACACAAATATAATTTGGTGAGAAAAATCTGGCAGTGTCCTAGGATTCAACAGTTTGATAAGCTCTCACTTCCAAATAGCTGATTTTCCAAGCTTCCCCGGGTCATATATTCATAGACTAGGAATAGTTCACCATCCTGCCTTCCAAATCCCCACAACTTTACAAGGTTTGGATGAGAAAGCCTTCCTAAGAAATTAATTTCTGACTGCACAAAGAAAAGAAAAAAGACACCGTAAAGAGACATATATAAAATCATTCAATTGCCTCTACCTATCAGCTTAAACTTTTGGAAAAGATAGTTTTTGACATAGTATTAGAGTATTTATGATCAAAAGGTTAAAATTTCAATCCTTGCCAACCTCAATTTCAAAAATAGTTGTTCATAATTCAAGTCAATCAAGCTCTGACGTGAGAGGGACATGTAAAGATACATATATAAAGCCATTCAATTACCTCTCCCCACTGACTTAAGCTTTTAGGAGAGATGGTTCTTGACCGGCATCAAAATACATTAAGCCTCGTACAATTAAAAGTTGTCATTCTAGTTTCAAAGTGTGAATGAATGCAAATACCTGCCATTCTTCAAATCCTTGGGTGCTCTCAGAATTCAATATCTTTATGGCAATTGTCAATTCCTCGCCTCTATTTCTTGCTGCTGTATCCTTAAGCAAGCCCTTGTATACTTTACCGAAGCCTCCCTCTCCTACCACATTGGCAGTTCTGAAATTTCTTGTGGCTGCCCTGAGTTCTGCCAGAGTAAACACACTCAAGTTTGCAGCATCCAAGACCTGGCCATTAGGGAACTCCTTCTCAATATCTCTTGCTCTAGCGGGGGTGCGGCTGTGGTCAGAGCCCCAAAGTGATGTGCTAGTATTGTTGCTGGTTGTGTAATTGTTACTGCTACTTGGCCCGAATAACAGGCTGATTCTTCCAGAGTGGCTGCTACGCCCGAGTGAAGTAGAATTGCCGTTGCGAATTAGTCTTGTATTGCTGCCACTTGCAGCAAAGTGACTGCTCCCTGAGATGTTGCAACACCAAGACAGGCACACACTTTGTCAAGTTAAGTAACAAATGATGATATTGAAAGAATGGGGAAAAAAAACATTGAAGTTGTTAATACAAGAGGTTATATTTGGAATTCTGGAACACCTTTTGTTAAATAAGCAATGTATCACTTGTTGCTTCAAATCAGGCGGAAATGGGGGATTTTCAAACAATAGCATTGGGTGGTTGGCATTATCAATTTCATAATTGGTTGATCAATTTCCCCAAATGAAAAGGGTGGGAACTATAAAAGCAACGGCGCTAAAGACAAACTTAATTCCATAATGAATGGATGAATTAGAAATGCAAGGGATGATGATGCCATGTTCAAAGCTGCTACCCTTTTAATAGGAAGGAATTTCTTCTAAATTATATGGGCGATGCTGGAACTGGATATTCCCTGTTATGATCATGTTGATCTATAACTAGTTTGCAGTTGACCAGTTGACCCGTAGATTTGCTGCAAATTGGATTTGATTTGTTCACTCTTGCATCTGCAAGCAAATCTGTTCTGTTTGCTTCTGCGTTTGACTAATTCAATTATATCACAAATTGATGAAATCAAACTTCCCAAAACATGATGAAGGAGAAAATTGTTGCGTGTAAATGTTAAAGTTTCACATTGGTGAAATTTGAACAAAGTGCGAGTACATATTTAGAAAAATTCATAAACTCATCCCCTTAACACTTTGGGTTAAGATATAACGCCTAAACAAAAATAACTACAACAGTGAACACACCGAAGATCAAAAAGTTCGAAGGAAAGAAGAAAAGAAAAGAAACCTTAGCTTAGCAACCAAAGCAAAATTCCAACCCATGACAAATAAACAATCAATTATGTGTTCACTTCTTCCACCTAAAACTAAGAGAAATATTTGACTGAATTACACACTGTCAAATCATAAAGGGAAGTACCGTTATTGGCATGTTTGTTGGTATATTTTACCTGATTGGTTGTTCCCTGCAGTGTTGGAATTGGGATGAGCACCTTGAGAGGCAGTCGGAAGGCTCAAACAGCTCCCCATTCAGTTGTTCCTGCTTAAACTGGAACAAATTAAGCTTAGCATAAGTTTATGCTTTGCTAGTTTTCTCATCAAAAAAACAGGGGAAGCAGGGGAACCAATAGAGAGAAATGTCAAAATGCCATGTGACATGGTTTTATACGGCAGTGAGTGAAAAATATTAAAAAATATATATATAAAAACAAAATCATCATTTTCTGCAGTGCTGTCACTCCTCAATCCATGTGTTTTAGACTTACAGTTAGATAACTCTTAAGAAAAAGTTGCTTACGAAATTATGATTAGAGGTTTACTACATTGGAATGGAAATAATAAGTGTGTGTGAAAAAGGAAGCTTCCAAGAACAATGCACGTAAATGCAATGGTTTGGTGTCAACCAATGAGGTTGGTTAGCTTATTGGTTACTTATCAATATTTCCGGCTCTACCCCAATGGGCAATGGCACCGCCACAAGTCCACAACATTTGTGCTTTCCTTTTTCTCTAGCATGCCAAGAACGAAAAATGTAATATCAAACATTTTGATTTGAATAAAGAGTTTTATGTTTAATAAATTATGCTATTATTTTTTTAAATTTAGTATGAAAGCTTTATAAAATTAACATTTGAAGCAGTTAATAGTTATTTCTACCTTCAATGAAATGAAAGTTTGGGTCATAAGAAAATAAATAGTCTCACTTTCATCTTAATAAAAAAAAAAGTATAACAATAACAATAACAATGTAGTAACATTTTATCTATTAATACTTTTATGTTATCAATAAAGTTCTTTTTTGATTAATCAAGCATCGAATTTAAACTCGAGAAGCAATTGATATTTGCTAGGTTATTTGCTCATTCCATAATTCAGTGAAACACCCTATCTAACTGTTTACTTGTACATCGCAAACAATACTTACTAGGTTGTTTACTCTTTAGTTAAGGTTACTTTTAGCCCCTACCTTTAAAGTTCACAATTATCTTATACTTGAGAATATGGACCATTTTAAAAACTTTCTTTCTATACGTATGTTGTAAAATATGAGCCTTGCATCAGATAGAATTTGTAATGCAAACGTTAAAGCTACTACACGAATAATTGTTCTAATATAACAACATCAGACAATAAGCAAACAAGTAGTCCATAGCATACCATCACAAACATTTACATAGATAATACCTTTAGGTAATACATACACATAAGTTCTCATAGAAGAACAATACATGGATCGTAACACCCTTAGCCTAGTTCTTGTTATCCTATTCCTTGATTCATCGTCTTCAAGGCCGCCGCTGCGTACATCAACCTGAAGTTCTGCCTTGCTCACCTAGAACCATAAAGGAGCGGGTGTGAGAACTCTGCGTTCTCAGTGGGAAAACCTCTGTCATCGTTGATCGTTTTACTCTTAATTATGATTCTACCGCTCAGGGGTCTCTAAGTGTCATAGTTATACTAGATCCCTACTAGTTATTAATATTCTTCTTAAGCCTGAGCAGCTACCTACGTTACTAGGTGACTGAGGGAACCTATCTTTCCTTATCTAGGTCGTCTGTTTTCTATTCTAATCACTGAATCACATATACAATTAACTCACATATCATCATATATAGTTAAAGCACATATCATCATATACAGTTACATCACATATTGTCATCTTCATGTATTACGTATCATCATATACGTGTATCATATAGACATATTACATTCATATAGAACATATAAGAGGCTTGAGGAAATCCACTTGTCATAGGGCAACGTCCTCCATATCATATTAAGTGCCATGAGAAAATCCACTTGCCGTATGACAGCGTCCTCCATGTCACTTTCTGAGGAAATCCACTCGCCCGAGGGCGGCGTCCTCCATATCATGTCAATGCTTGAGGAAATCCACTCACCCTATGGTGGCGTCCTCCGTATCATGTTTGAATGCAGGGTGTCATGTTCATGTCGTGTTTGCATGTTCGTGTCGTATGCATGTCATGTTATCTTATCCATGTGGCATGTCATAATACCATATACATATCAGTTTATCCAGTACATTTAGCAAGTCATAAGATCATCCACATGTATCACTTATTCATTATCCTGTTCAGTAAGCATCATTTATCATCTTAAAACGTTCATATACATAGCAATTATAGTTCAAATTCCCATGTATCTTCATCATTTGTTACAAACCTCTAACATGTATTACCTCATATTAACATAACATTTAACATATAATATATCCCATAATTTCAGGCTCAACATCTTCATAAACATAAACCAACCTAATTCTAACAATTATTCCAATAAATTATCAGACCTGCAGAAACTTCCAGATACAAGTATAGTTGATAGAAACCTTCAAGAACATCATTTAGCAATTAAAACCTAACATATTCTAATACAATCCATAGCACAATCATCATCATCATAATTAATTTCCTAGGTATTTATCATAATATTTCACCTCATAAGGAATATAATTTCATGTCTCATAATCCTTTCTCATCATAAATCTCATATTTTCCTATCAATTACCTCATAAATCACATATAGCATGTATATCTCACATATTCACATAAATTCCATGGAAATTCATCAAAGAGAACATATAGCAAGAAACCTAGCATATTCTAGCATAAAATATCACATGGATATCATCAAGCAACTTAACCTAACATAATCTATCACAAAACATATTATAAACATCATTAAACATNGTCCTGTTATTATATTATTATATTATTAATATATGTTACTATACATTCATATACATATGTACCTTTTTGCCTTTTATTTCTTTCTCTGGCGGTGGAAATGGCTTGTACGTGGCTTTATTAATAGCCATGGTCCTATGATCAATTTTGATCACGTTTGATTACATTTTGTTTTTAATCGTTTATGTATGGTTATCTTAAAAATATTCTGAACATACCGTTATGATCCACTAATTTCTTTCTTATTAATTATTTAATTTTATTTGGGCATTCTTAAATTTATTTTCATATTAGTGTATTTTATAAACTCCTTTGAGTCGTAATTAAATCTTAATATTAACCGAAAATCGATTCGATCCTAACAGGACTCCACAAAATTACTATTTTTAGCTAATATTTTAAGAATTAAAATTAATAATTAAATTTTTCAATCTTATTAAATTTATTCTTATTTATTTATTATGCAAAATCTTTGTAAGGAAAAAAGTCGGGATGTTACATTCAGCATTGGCACATGATATGAAAAATGTTAATTATACACGCAAGGATAGAAAAATAAAAACAAAAAGGGTAATTATTCTTACACAACTAGACATTGAACAGTTAGACTATTTTTAATTTCAAGCATTTAGAGTGTGCTGACGCAACATGATAGATAATAAGACTTAACTTTGTGATTGTATAGAACATAATCATATGATTTACAAAAACACAATTTTTTTGTAAATATAAACACAACCTTACTTAACAAAAAGACATAATCTTTACGTTGATTTAGACACAACCGATTTAAAGAAATAGATACTCTGACACAACTTTGGATTGCACATTAGTAAGTCTTAATTATAAAGAAGGTGTACAATTGGTGTCCACTGTAGAGGTGTGCAAAAATTGGGACTCAAATAAAAAACTCTCATAGATCGAATTAAATATAAAATATTAATGAGGAAAATTTAACTGTAAGCACGTTTAATAAGATATAGTGATATAGTGCGGTGTCGTGAGGAGTTTTCATTAGTTTTTGTTCTTTTGGTGAAGGTGATTTCTGAATAAATAAATATGAATTTGAAATAAATAAATAAATAAATTTATAGAGATCAAAAGATAACAGGCACTAGTCCACCTATTTGGATAATGTATTGTCTGTCACTAAGTTAAGTGTATTATTGTATATTTTGTTGCATTAAGTTATATATTATATCTATTTAATAAAATAAAATAAAATAATTTATATTTATTATTAAAATTTAGTTCAGTAAATGATCTAATAATCTATTAATTGAACCAATGACCAAATAACTTGATAGATTTTAATAACTATGGCGCTTAGCCTCCGGGGCATGAAACGACTCTGCTTTTTTATTTATTGTATAGCTATAAATATAATAGATAAGGATATAATTAATATAGATTAAATAACTGATGAAAATTAATATGAGAGAATGTATAAGTAAACAAAGATTGTGTGTATTACAATTTTTTTTTTTAAAATTGATATAACTAATAAACCTACTATTAGAACAATGGAAAGTGCAATTTAAAAAGGTTTTTAAAAAATAATTAATTAATATTTAGCTATGCATTAAATAATTAAGCTGAATTTTCAACAAGAAAAGAAAGATAAAGAAATGTTGCATCATGCACACCGTATATATTAAAATTTGTCTTATTGTTTTATTAATGCACTATTCTTTATCTACCGAAAAAAAATAGTCTTTTGGATAAACAAAATTCGACTCAATGCCAATGATTCATGAACTATCAATTACCAACCCTACAACCAAAGGTCAAAAAAGTTAAATAGAGAAAAAGAAACCAGGTCAAAAAAGTTAAATAGAGAAAAAGAAACCAGTTAACAGCACAAAATTCGGGTATAAAGGAAGCTTATTCATCTACTTTACCCTTTGTTGAGATGAAAAGTAATGCTAGGATCCCTAATTCATTTTTTAATTATTAAATAAGATAAAGAGAGGATGTATTCCATGCAAGTAATTTTATCGAGACACAAAATTTGATTGTGACAATTGAAATACATAACTTTAGTTAAATATATGGGGGAAAAATGTCATTTTGTCTTTGCAAAATAATTGTCTTAAAATAATAGAAAAATAAATTGAAACAAGAACACAATATAAAAATTATCGTAAAAATTCTAAAATTAAAAGAAAAATCATGATTATTAAAATCATGACCGTTATCCAAAAATAACAAAAGAAAAATATTATGTAAAATTTTTTACAATACACAAACTCCAGAACACTTACACTCTTTAAAATTAATATCTAACCCATATCACAACACATCTAATATAAAAAAAGAAAAAAATTAAATATAAACTTAAAGTATTTTTTTACTATGGTGAGTTAACATGAAGAAATTAATTCTTTATAGTATTGACATCTTCCTTCTCTTCCACTTTTTAACTTGATGTAAGATTTTTTCATTGCGTATTATTTTAATCAAATTATAATAAAAAGATAGATGTTAGATATAATATATCCTATTTGTCAACCACGTAGTTATTAGATCATTTATCTTAAGATATAATATATCCTATTTTAAAAGTGCGAAGAGAATTCCATAAAATAAAAAACGACATTCTATTTTAAGAAAACAGATTTAAGCAGTATAAGTTTTTTTTTTTGGGTAAGTAAGCTGAATAAGATGATTCAGAAAATGTTATTTTATTTAAATAATAACACTTAAGTTTTTATAAAAATATTAATATCTCTTTATATTTAAATAATTGTGGTTTAATTATAAATTTAAAATAATAAATAATTTAAAGACATATAATAAAATTTTAAATGTTATAATATGGTTTAAGCAATGCAAGTAAACCCATGTAAATAATTAGTAATTGAGCGATTAATATACTTGGGGGAACGTGTTAACAATGACAGGTGGAAGGTAGAAAGCAAGCAAAGGTGAATTGAATCAAATGAGACAAACAACAACAAAGCAGAAGAGAGCTCAAAAAGCCGTGATCACCACACCACTTGAAGCAGGGAGACGGAGAGACAAATCCATTATCAGCACAATCGTCTTCTTCTGTTGCAAACAACTTAGCCATCCAGATCAGATAGATAGATAGATAGAGTGGGTATAATGGCGTACGTAGATCACGCGTTCTCGATATCGGATGAGGACATCATGATGGAGACATCTTACACGGCCACCAACAAGCCCCCCGTCAAGGAGATCGCCCTCGCCGTCTCTCTTCTCGTCTTCGGTACCCTTTCCATCTTCATCGGCTCCCTCATGGCCTACTACCGCGTCGGCGGCGACACCGCTCACGGTTCATTCTTCCCCTCCTTTAATTTATTTTAGGAATTAATTGATTGATTAATTACTTGATTGATTGATTTGAATGAATGATTTGATAGGGCTATTCTTTGCAATACTGGGGATGATGTTGTTCATACCGGGTTTCTACTACACGCGGATTGCGTATTTTGCGTACAAGGGATACCAAGGCTTCTCTTTCTCTAACATTCCTCCCGTCTAGCTCTCTTCCACTCTCCCATATCATCATCGTGTATAGAACATAGATCTTCTTCTTTTCCTCTTGTTCTGCTTCACAATTACTATGTATTTATTATATTGCGTAAATTGCTATGAACAAGTATGGTTAGTTACTGCTGCTTTGTTTGTGCACTCTGCGGGTATCAAAATGATTTCAATAAACTGGATCTGGGTAGAGGCATCTTCTGGTTCATCTCTGCCATTTGATAGAAAGGTATGAGAGTTAGATGAGTGGGACCTGTATCTCATATATGGCACCTCTCTAAATTCACACATATTTGTTTAAGGACCCCCTATTACCCCCTTTCTAGTTTTTGGATTTAGATGCAAGAGATGCAAACAATCACAATAATTTTCTCTACTGGAAGTGGCCTTCTTTAAGAAGAGTATACTATGCATATACTCTTTTGTTTTTTTCTGGATCAATATGCTGTAAATATACTTGAAGAACAATTATTTTGGCATTATTTTTTTATTCCTACATTAACTTTTAATTATACTGTAGGAATAAAAGTGATATCAAATTAAGCTTTCACTTGCTTCGCTTTACATGGTACGATGAAAATTGTTAGAATGGTAAATGCATGTTTGGCTCCATTATTTTCACTTGAGAATGGAAAATTTGGTTTCCCAATGCACTTTTATAAAATGTAAAGTACTTTTTACTTTCTCTAACCTTAAGTTTGACACTTTTAAACACAGAATTAAACAAGTCCTAGGTCTAACCACGCTCTAACACTTTGCTTTTGGATAAGAAGAGAAAATGAGAGAAAATAAAATAGAATGAAAGAAAATAAAGAGAAAAGAAAATAGTACTAAAAATACCTTTTTATCCATTTTTAATAAAAAAATTGATATAAGATGAAAATTATAAATTTATAATTAAAACATACTCTCTCCATTTTCTTTTCATCTTTGAGGAGAAAACTTTTTTGGTGAAGCTTACCACAAAGTTTTATTTTCTCTCATCTATTGTTATCCAAGTAATATCCAATTTCTTTCCTCTTAAACTAAGCAAAGGATAAAATATTAATCTTCTACCATGGTAATAGGATTGAAGAATACCTTTGATAGCGAATAGAAAAAGAAAAAAAAAGAAAGAGTAAATAAATCCATGAGGAGATGAATATAAGGGCCATGTCAGGAATGAAGTAAAACAAAGAGCAATCAAGGCCCGAAGTGAAATGTAAGACCCAAACGCTTACGGGCTTATTTTGGGCCTTGGAGGCCCAGCCCATTTGATCGTCGCCATTCGTATACGAACGCTGGATAGGGTATGTCTGCAACCGCGAGAACAATGGGGAAGAGGAAGAAGAAGCACGCAGTTGCAGCATGCAGCAAACGGAAATGGAAGCCCAAACCCTCGCGGCGTGACCTTCACCTTCAACGTTCCGATTCCAACGCAATCTTCGCTCTGTTACTCGCATCCCTCCCCAATCTCCACCTTCCACACTCTCTTCCCCTCATCAAGAAATGCTTATTCAAAATTCGCCCTTCTCTTCTCTCCCAATCCTCCGTGAGGCCCCTCCTAGCTCTGCTCCCGACTCTCCTCAGCTCGGAGAGCTCCGAAATCGCGTGCCGCGCGGCGGATATCGTCGGCGCCGCCTCGCTTGTCTCGTTGGAATTGAACGACGAGGTTGCTTCCGATTCCGAAACGCTGAAGGGGTTGATCTCTCTGTTCGAGAATCCCAATAGAAGAAGGGTTCTGTATTCTGCATGCAATGCCGTATTGGACTTGTCCACTACCAGCTTCGGGAAGCAACAGCTGCTCAAGTTTTCTGCCCTGGAGAAACTTATGTAAGCATTTGTATTTTGTACAATGAGTTAGTTGCGTTTATTTCATTTCTGATATGGTCTTGAATATGAAAATTGATCACTCTGTAGTGTGTAAAGTTTTTGTATGTTACTATTCTAAACACTACGTTGAAAACAATTTGCCAATTTTTATGTGGAAAAAAAGCTTCTTAGGTTTGGGAATTTTCTGCCTTGGAATTACGTGAATGCTACTTCGCTTGTTCAGTGTGATGGTGAATTGAGCATAGGATCCAATTTTTTGAATGACAAAACGGTTGACACTCCGTAGGTTTGTATTTCTGCAGATTTTCAAGTGTGTAGAATCCGTCTCTTTGTGGTCTGAGGGTAATGATGGTTTCGGCTCTCTTAAGATTGGGATTAAGGAAGATAAACTTTCTGCGGGGTTTCTCAGTGCAACCGCCGTTCTCATCAATGCCTGCGAAATTGAGCAACTGCAAAGTATCCCGAGAAGCCTTTCTGAAGTGTTCCGGAGGCTTTTAAAAGAAATATGGGCGAAAGTAAGTGATCAAGTGGTAATGAATGGTGCCATGGAATCTAATGAAGAAGGACATCTATGTAAATGCAACATTGGAATTGGTAATCTTGCAGAAAGCATCTTTAGGCTTCCCTTCTATGCTTCTCAACTTGCTGTCTCTCTGCCATTTGAAGTGGTCCAAGCTGGTCTTTTCGGCAAAAATGATACTAGTTTTGAAGATTTTTTATCAACCTACTGGGAAGTTTCACCCTTTCCTTTACAAGGGACATCAAAGGATCCAATTATGTATGATATGTTTAGCCCATTTATAAAATCTTTGAGTTGTACTGGGAGTGTTTCTTCCCTTATTTCTTCAATTCTCCGAGGTCTAGTGTCTTGTTTTCCTATTGCCTCAGATGAACAAAACATCTTCAATTTTCTTAATGAGGTGAAAGATAGACTGGGTTGTCCTATAATCTACCAGCAGGATATACGAATTGTAAAAACAGAAAGGGAATCGAGAAAAGAGATTCATTATTTTCCTGACTTACATCCAGGCTGCATTAAGGAACCTCAGTATTTTACTATTGATGATGTCTTAAAGTGTGGCCAAGCTTATAAAGAGGGTTATACTGTTGCCTTGCGTGGTTTGGAGTTTCGCTATGAGAGCATTGCTGCTATTGCAGAAACATTGGCACTTATGTTTGGGCAACCTTCAGTAGGTGCCAATTTGTATTTAACACCACCTAATTCTCAAGGGTTGGCTTGTCATTTCGATGACCACTGTGTATTTGTATGCCAGATTTTTGGTTCTAAGCAGTGGACGATATTTTCTCAACCTAGTCAGCATCTACCCCGCTTGTATGATGTTCTACATGCTTCTGATATTGACTGTACTAAAGCTGGTAGAAGAGAGTTCTTTCTCAGGGAGGGTGATGTATTATATATCCCCAGAGGTTTTCCTCATGAAGCTTGTACAAACTCTGGTGTTAGTGATGGTTCTCCTGGATTTTCTTTGCACCTCACACTTAGCATTGAGGTTGAACCTCCTTTCGAGTAAGTAAAAGTTAACTTTGACTATTTTTTCTATTAGTGCTGGTGCTGAAGATATATGCTGGTTTTTGTGTTGCGTTTGAGCAAAATGCTTTTACTAATATAGTATTTCTGAATTTTGTCTTGAGCACAAACTTTTTCATGTTTAGAATGCAAGCAGTCTAGTTCAGGTATTTAGTATGATAAATTAGATGTTGTCTATTTGGTTAGCCAAGCACTCATGTGTAGATCCACTGGAGGAAGGATTGAAATGGCTCAAACTCAATCTTTCATGACTATGGGTGAAGTTTGTCTGTAAACTGCCAAATATAATGTGCCTATAGTATGCGATTCTGTTACACACCTTCCAGCACTATTCTAGGAGGAAGAGCCGAATTAAGGGGGGGAGTTAATTCAGAATATTTGAATTGTTTAATCAATAAAAGTTGATTGTTAGATAAATCAGGAAAGGAATCAGTTAGGTGAGGATTATTAGGGAAAAGAGATATTAGGAGAGAATTATGGCCAACCCATGATTTCCTCTCACAATTTCAGTATAAGAAAGATCCTTGGGGTGAGAAATATTCATTCAGAACTTTGGATAGGACTAGGGGACCAAGGGATCCATTAATTCCCAGGATTATTTCTTATTTTTCTGTTCTCTAATTTTCGGCCCAGGCCATTATTGTTTCAGTTCTGTACAGAAATTCCCTACTGGAATTTCTGAATTATTAATAAAATACCAGTAATTTCAGCAAGCTATTTTTAATTGATACCAGTTCTTACAGATTCAAATGCGGTTAATTAATAATTTTAATGCTTATTGCTTAGAATGATTAATTCAATGATACAACATATGTTTTCACCAACATTTCTTGATTATACCATCATCATTTTTACTTTGATTTCTCCCAATGGAAAACTAGAAACTGTGTTCTGAAAAAGAGAAGTATTATCTACATTACACATTCCTACTCGTCCGCCATGGTTGGCAAGCATGATTGATTTCAGAATTTCCAGATCTCTAAACCGTTACTGTAATGGTTAGTTCTTGATGCTTTCGTCCCCATCCAGTCAAAGCTGGTCCATCTTTGACTGATCAGTACTAGTAGGTCTTCTGTCCTTGACAATGGCCATAAGTTTGATTGGTTGGTTATCAAATACAGTTGGGAGTAGAGGACATCCTATTGGCCAAACCAATAATACTGCCACGGTTTGGTTTGTTGTAACATCATAAAGCCTGGCCTGTGGCAACATTGTTTACCACTTATTCCTTGGCAATTAGTCCTTAAATTTTTCATTGATGCCAAGAATTATGAATACATTATTTTCATTTACTTTATTATTTCTTTTATTTCCTTAAAGTTGAGCATGAATAGTGCTCTATGTTGATTGATATAAAATTTATTTATTTATTTTATGATAGATGTTTTATTTAATAGAGTACTAAAACAATGCATGTGGAATGGCCCACACTAAAATGAATTATTAAATTAGACAAAATTGTCTGCAGGAAATAGGGGCAAGCTTTCAGACCTGTGTCTTTGGAAAGCTAATCCATGGATCAGTGTTTCCAGTATTTTAATGTAATAATGAGTTCTATGTCAATTATTACCCTATTGATAAGTATGAGTATATAATTGTCAAACTTTCATCTTGCTGTTGGTGTGTCTCCCAATCCCACATGAATACTGACTTTGGGAATTTACTGTTTGGTTAATGAGAGATGTGTTATACTAGGTTTCTGTTATTTGGGAAGATTAATCATTAGGTACTCCTTTAATTTAGTGAATTGTGTTCTATTTCATTATGAATTTCCTTTTCCTTTGATTTATGGGATAGCTAGATTGTAAGTAATGGTTTTTTTCCCTCTCTATGTAAACGTCTTTTTTCCGTTGATTGTATGGGAATGCTACACTGTAAGTTATTTTTGGAACTCATACTGATGATTTGTACCTGCCAATGAGAGTGGTAAGCGAAGATACTTTAAGTGCTAAGGCGGCATATACCATGAGTTAATATTGCAACTCCACCATTGCAAATGAAAGATTGTTCGTACTTCGTAGATTTATCAATATTGTGGTCATGTTAAGATTGGCTTGTTATCTCTGACGATTTTATATCATTCACCACAGGTGGGAAGGGATGGCTCATTTTGCACTTCATTGCTGGAGTGAAAACCGGAAAAGACCTTGTTATGACTTGAATTCTGTGTCTCAAAAACTTGATCTTGCGTCTGTTAACCTGTTACATGTTGCTATTGGGATCATTAGCAATCTTGATCCTATCTTTCGGAAAGCATGCTTGACTGCTGCAATCACCTTGCAGTCAGATGTTTATAATAGGCTTGTTCAGAGTCAGAGGAACATTTTTCTGCACTTAATTGATAAAATTCGTATTGAATCTAGATTCTTGGAAGTGCTGAATTGCATAGAGGTTGCAATTCGGAAAAATGAAGACCCATTTCAGCGAATCCATTGGCTTTGGGTTCATCTGGAAAAAGGGACCAGCAATGTATACAACGCAAATAGATCTTTCATTAGTGAAGACATACTCTCGATGTGTGACCAACACAAGGACAAATTAGAAGCTACTTTTCTTAATGTGAAGTCCGCCTTTTGTAGTGAGGTTGTATTTGAGGATGTGGTAAAAAGTCACACGATGCTGCTTCAGAAGTATAGAAAGACTAGAAAACAATATATTAATGGAATGGTTTCACTCCATGATAAATTGTAATACTAATTTTTATTTTGACTAGTTGGGTCAGGGAATAGATGAAGATAATAATAACCTTGTGATCTGTCTCTGATATCAATAGTACTAGTCTTACTGTCATTTCATTAGGTTTAGTTTGTTTCCATAAGCTATAGCTTACTGGTTATGTTGAAGCTAATATGTTGAACAAACTGCATTAGCAATGAAAATGTATCATTTGATCACCTTAACATATAAACAAAACTTTCTTTATCTGCACATATAATACATCACACTTTCATATAGATAAGAACTAGGATACATGTCTGCATAAATCTCTCACCAATCAAAATTAAAGCTGCAGCCTATGGTTTGGGATGTTTAGGGGTTGGATGAGTTGTTACTCCATGGTAGTCTATATGATAGATAAGATCATGAGGACTGTAACTGTTGCTGGTATGTTCTAGTGCCATGGAATCTTCCTCGGCAGGGTTACTTTCCACTGCCTCATCTGCTACCTGCATTTTATGCTGCCATGTTCCAGGAATCAATGGAAACAAAAATGAAAGAAGTGTTTGGGCAGAAGGTAGAAGGCTAGTAGATTTTTCCTTCTATATGCTACATTCTATATATGATCTTACCTTTCTGCATTTTTTACTGTCTTAGGTAAATAACTGGGGATAAACATACCTGGGCGTGGTGATACTTGTGATCGTGGGCAAGGCCTGAAAAGCTCAACTTTCGAGTTGGCATCATGGCATCTTGAGAAGAGCTTGTGCGTTGAGAGAGGAAGATGAAATGTAGAGAGAATGTGAGAAGGCAGTATAGAAGGAAGATTGAAGAACTCATCATGAAAAGTTAGGTTTGCAACCCATAGGGTAAGTTGTTGATTACTTTAAGATCATTATATAGAAGAGCATGGAAGTCTATTTCAGAAGGAATTGATGAGGAAAGAGAATGTGTGAGAGAGAGAGAGAGAGTATGCAATTATTGATTAAGGAGCTGGGAAACATGTTTCACCCTACATGCCCACGGTTCTGTTGGTTATGTTGGACTAGCTTTCTCTCACCGTTTTTACTTAATCCTCTCTCTCTCTCTCTCTCTCTCTCTCTCATGTTACATGGGGTCTATTCTCTCACAGGTAGTACAGAGCAGGTGAACAAAGAAAAGAAGTTTAGATCACGTGTATGTCTCATGCCAAAAGAAACCACACTGCTACATAATGAACCCATATTTTGTCGTCAACAATAAAGGCTGGTTCTGATATGTCACCCTTTGGCTGCTCTATATTTCTCTTGATCCCTTAATCCTCTCCTAAAATCTCTCGGATTTTGTTGGCATCTGAAGACACTTATTGATTGCTGTAATTTAATCTGTGTAACTAGGATTCTCTTACATTTTCAACTGTGGCATGTCTCGTCGTACCTTCATTTCATTTTCATCGACATTATTGAGTGTCCGGCAAGGCAACCGACGTATCCACTATACACATCATTGCTAATTCTATTTGGTTTTGACAAAGGATGATTTATATATTTAAGATGGGTGTTCACGCTCTACCAATTCCAATGAAGCATCGACAGTTATGTAATTTAATTGATGAGTTAGTTACATTGGATCGTGTTGAAAATATAGTGCATCGAGGCGCAACAAGGAAACAGATACATAAAGTGAGCATGTTTTGATCTCCTTTATTTTTTCCTAATTCATGACATTCCGTGACCATTTTTCTCATGTAGGGATGTGTTATGTGTAACCCAAAATCTAAGCAAAGTAGTGAAAGTTCGCCTTTCCACGCCTATTTCACGATACTAGTTTTGAAACAACCAGACATAATTTGGACATTATGGGTCTACACCACATGGACCAAATTACCTAACAGGCTAACATAGCGTGAGAGTGGCAAAGTACAATAACAATGAACCCTCATGAGTCGTGGCCCAAGGTGAGTCAGTCAAGTGACTAAGCAACTAAAATATCATACACTTCATACCAAAAAGAAAAGAGAAAAAAAAATCATACACTTTGAGATCAAACTTTTTTTTTTTGAGTTAATGCTCATTTTAGCATTTGAAATTGAAAATTCGAGTCAATGTAATTTTTGAAATTTAAAAATTGATTATCTAATCCTTAAAATGATAAGAAGTAAGTCAAATTAGTCATTTGATTTATTATAATCATTATTTTGTCACCTTTTTTTTATGATTTATCATATTAAATGAAGTTGTGACAACTAGAGCTGCAAATGAATTGTGCAAATTAAATATGGAGTTACCGGAGCTTCTCCCGTTACAAATAAAATTATGGTAATAACAGAGATCCATTTTACGCTCTATTTGATTTGATGCCCCATCCAGACCCGTTTTGGGCTCAATCTGTCCATATGGCCTATGCGGCCACATCAATATACTACCATAGTTTTATTTTATGACCTTTCACTGACTTATATAGTTAAATGAGTGTTACCAAATCTTATTAACCGCACAATTTACGAGTTGCCTATGGTTATGTTATCTCTTCTTAACATGCTCAATGTCAAGTCCAATTATGATAAGTACCTCCATCTTCGTCTGTTTCGTTTGTTAAGTATGTTCTTTATCTGCTTAAACTTTACATTTTATCACTTTTATTGATTTGAGTGATAGTACCTTTTGTAAGTACCACCCCAATAATTTCAAGAAGGCCTTCAATGCTTAAGCAGATTGGATGATCCCAACAATTATCCAAGGAATCGATAATCTTGGTTGGAACAACATACAAATTAAAAAAAAAAAGAAAGGAGTAACCTAAATAATTATACAAAGTAAACAAAATTTGACAAAATCACTCCTTTCTTAATTTTTTTTTAAAAAAGGTTATATTGCTACTAATCTCTTTTTCTTATCATTAACATCCTTTAATATCATAACTTATTAGTCACAAAGAAAAATGTTATTTATATTTTGATATTCAAAATAGATGGATAAATTGAAACCGTAATGATAATTTGTATAATTACTCTAAAATTAATGGTTCATAATGTTTCTCAATCATGCAAATATTTTTTTCATTAAAATTATATCTAATGATAATTAAAATGTGAGTTAATATAATGTTACAATTATGCATAAAATATCTTTTTACTCGTAAAGTTAAAAGTCTCCCAAACTTTATATGCCTTAAGATGGTATCCACACATATATATGACACATTACATCCCTAGTTAAAATTTGAGAAGGTGGGTACCAACCAACCAGATCCTACAACAAAAATGATTCCACCAAGTTATTAAGATGGTACCATTGCTATAGCTCGGCTCACACACTACTTTGGCTGCCACTTTTGGAATTGGGCGCCCTACAAGAGTAGGAGAAGAAGAAGAAGAAATTAGTGTCACAAGCAAGCAGATAATTAGGTCACTCCGCCGCCAGCTGCAATCAATGGCGTTGTGCTAAAAGTTGCTCCTAATTTTTATAGGGCATACCCCTCTAATATCTCTCTTGCAACATGTGCCCAATTATTTATATGATTGCTAATTTACTCCATCTTTTGTACGAGCAGTCGGGTACATTATTAATATCTTAGTAATATAGCCGTAGGTCCATTGTTCTCATGTGATAAGATCATGTGCGATTTTTATTATCAATTTTTATATTATTTATGTTATGTATGAATCTTATATTTTAAATTGATAATAAAAAATTATATGTTATTTTTTCATCTGAAAATTATGTTATTTTTCATTATTTTCTTTCAAGAATGTGTGGCGGTATAATTGGAAGGGGAGATAGACGTGTCATGTTATTTAATTATGTGCATACATGCTCTCTTATTATTGATTTTGCACTTTTTTTTTAGAAAAAATCTATCACTTTTAAATAGATAGTATATTACAATGATAAAAACGTACATATGATTGACACGATAGGGTTCTTTTCCAAGTGCAGGGTATTATAACAATTTTCAAGAATGATGTTTTTGTCATGTTTGATTCATTTCAACTATTTATAGAGGAAGCCTCTAAATTTATTCCTAACAAAATAATTATCAGATAAATCTGTTTTTATCTTTTGGAAATGAAAATTCTTTAGTATAACCATTGAGAATTAAATCTTGGTAAACTTAATACTTTTAGTGACTAATATATGTCTGTATGGAAATTATTTCTCAAAGATTAAACTAGCTCTAAAAGCACTTATTGACCCTCATATTTTTTAATTCTTAAGAGCTACGTTAGGAGTTTTCATTCCTTAATTAGGGACGAATTTGTCCAGTAATGATTTTGTTACGGAGTAATTTGAGGCTTCGCTCTTATTTATAAGACAAACTTTATTTGAGCATAAAAATATAAATATAAAATTATTTTATAAAAATACTTGTTTAATATAGAAGCTTGTAATTTTTATCTTAAATGTTGGGGTCATTGGATCAACTAGGCTCAAATCGAACTAAACCAAACTAATTATTATAATTTAGATTTGAATTTGTGATTTTTCAACCCGATCACTCAAACATCCAACCCAATTATTCAATCAAATATTCAAAGTTTTGCTCTTATTTTTTTAACAATGGAGTCATTTTTTATCTTCTTTATTTATATTTATTTCAAAATTTATTACATATTTACTATATCATGATTATTATTAGTTATGAGGGCAAAATACATTTCTTTATTGCATTCCAACTAATCTAGTTTGAATAGAGAAGATTTATCTTACTTTTAATTTTTTTCTATACAAAATTCGAATATAAGACCTTTTTGGATTTGTCTATAACTTGTTTATCTACAAAAAAATTTCTTATATAATCTAATTAATTATTAGTTTAGTGTTTAATATGAGAGATTTTTATGTTAAAAGATAAAACAGACCAAAAATCTCTTTAAAAATTAAATTAGTAATAAATATTCTTACATTAAGTTACAAGTTAATATGTAAATCATTATTACGTATATTTTTATTGTATAAATTTATTAAAAAAAATTTATCGTAAAAACTTAAATTTGACTAATTTATATGTTAAATCTAAATTTAAATTATGACATTATTCTTTTTTATTTATTTAAACAAATAAAACTAATTGAACGTTTAGCAAACCAAACCCAAATAAATAATGCACTGATATATAGCTCAATTATTATTACGGCTATACCTGTCCTGCTTGAGCAAGAATGTTGCTGCAAGATACAAGCACCAACTTGCATATGATTAAAGGCATGCAGCTACTCATATAATAATGATGATCACTCTCTCCATACATACATATTTTTTACAATACACTCTCCATGTTCTTTGTTAAATACTAGTATAACATATCTGTTGAGCATGTATACAATAAAAAAATAAATCTTACCACTTTTTATCGTATGTCATTGCAAATAAAAAAAATACTTGGAGTATACAAAAAAATAAAAAAGTATTTATTAAGTGTGCACTAACATTAAATATTAATTTTTTTTCTCCTCCACTCACTCTCCCTCTCTCACACTCTTCTCATTCTCCTCTCCTTCGTTTTTTTGTTTTTTCACTCCAATCACACACTCTCATTTTATTTTTGTTCAGTTATTTCACACTATTTTTTTTCATTTTGCTGTTTTCTACTTCTCTATTTTCTCTTTTCTTGTTCCTTTCTTTTTTGGTTTCTTGTTTCTTTATTCATTTACGCCCTTTTTTTGGAGGTTCGTCTTCATTTTTTTCTTTTTCTTAGGACGTTATGGAGAACATAAACGAAGATATTATTCTCTGATCCATGTTGTTTTATAATTTTTGTAATGTTTTTGTGTAGTGTAATGTTTGTTTATTTGTGTTGTAACGTTTGTTTATGAGTGTTGTAGTGTTTGTTTATTTATTCGTTTCTGTGTGGTGTAATGTTTGTTCATGTGTAGTGTAATGTTTGTTCATGAGTTTGTAACTTTTATTTTAGAGTGTTGTAATATTTGTTTATTTATAATGTAATGTTTATTTATTAGAGAGTATGAGAGAGAGTGTCTTCGCTGTTTAATTTGTGCGATGTCTCATTTTATTTTATTTTTTGTGTTTTATAATGTTTGTTAATTTGTTCTTTAACATTTGTTCATCTGTTTTGGAGTGTTTGTTTATGAGAAAACGTGAATGCACGCATTTTAGAATGTGAATGAGGATCAAAAAGAGAGTGTGACAATTACTTTTCAGCATTTAATATGCCTTAGGTCTTGTTTTATTTCGCTTCTGTTCGTGAAAATGTTTGTTTATCAGTTTTGTAATATTTATTCATCTGTGTATAAAATTTTTGTTCACGTATCTATAATATTTGATAGACAACTAATAAATATTTTTTAGTGTACAAGTTAGAGAGAGAGAGAGAGAGAGAGAGGACATAACAAATTAATATTATACATGCCTTCAAATGTTTAATTTACCCAAATGAGAGTTTGCCTTTTGCCTTAGGCAAGTACTATATTATTCTTCACCCCTTGAGCCGTTTCTTGAATACACAGCAATTGACTAGAAACGCTAAATCTTGATCAGGCTGGTCCAACCTCAATAATTACGCAATTAACAACGCCTAATTAATCATACCTCTAATTCCCTAACTAAAACAGTATACTAGTTCACATACTTAGTTTTATGTCAACTAATCAGTTGCTAAACCATTAACTCAAAGTTAATGCTAGTCTATGTCACTAAAATGCCCCTCATAGCTCATAGTCCCTACAAATCACACATGGAACGCATGTCTTCCAATATGGGGGTAATATTGTCACCGGGACCATTTTTAGGATTAGCAGTTATAATTTATGCATCTTCATTATTTGGTTTAACTTTTTTCCGCTTACCTGTTTTGGGCCAATCAGACTTCCAATTTATATATATATATATATATATATATATATATATATATTTTCATTTCATGTAGGAATCTTAACTGGGAATTATTGGACCAGCTCACATGGCCGATTTTCATGGCCGAGTACCTTCTGATTCATGGTTCAGGATTTAAAACTGCTTGTAATCTTAACTACTCAATTTTCAAAACTGACTACTTCAAACAGCCTGCCGGTGTGAAGGTTGAGATTCTTCAGTACCTTTGTGATGATCTGATTGAAGCAGAAGCAATAAGATCTGAGCTTAACAGAAGATCATTGGTAACTGAGAACAGTGTGGGTTTTGATCAGAATATTTATTTTGACACTTGCAAGAAAAGAAGAGCTGTAACAGATGCGTTTGGTGGCTCTAGCTTGACTGAGGAGATTGTGGATGACACAACTGACTGGAACAGTGATGAATGTTGCCTTTGTAAAATGGATGGTAATTTAATATGCTGTGATGGTTGCCCTTCTGCATTCCACTCCAGGTGTGTGGGAATTGCAAGTGACAATCTGCCTGAAGGAGACTGGTATTGCCCTGAGTGTGCAATTGGAGCACACAGAGCTTGGATGAAATCACGAAGGTCACTTCGAGGAGCAGACTTGTTAGGGACTGATATTGATGGTCGTCTTTATTTTAACAGCTATGGCTACCTGTTAGTGTAAGTGTGTATTTATGCCATTTTTTCTGGATAAACCTTCATGTAAATGCCTCCACGACTTGTTTTCTACTCTTTTGTTGCCAAATATTCTTTGATAAGTGACATCAAACTCTTTTATGGGAATCAGCCTTTCAACTTTCAGTTGGAAGTTTAGGCTGCTTGCATGCTTGGTCCACTGTTATTCACTTTCC